>OVBE01014605.1:0-11976 GCA_900406425.1 Iberis pinnata | reverse complement strand
AAATTTAAGTATTTTAATAATTTTATTATGTTCGCATCTTTTATTTAATTGTGGACTGATTTCTTTGTGATATATTGAAATTTGTAAACTAAATATAGTATATTTTAAATGTGCATATCTAATAAGATAATCAATTTTTCATTTAAAAATTGTTCTCTCAATTCTTTGTTTGTTCCTCAAATCAAATACATCATGACTTTATTCTTAAAATTTTATTGTCAATTTTCTCATAATTTTTATAGGTTTCACGCTTAAATAATATCTCGATGACAATCCATATTTATATGAAACATTTTTCTTATTTTTGTGATATATTGAACTATATACAATATATATTTAGTATATATTTTAAATGTGCATGTCGACAAAATAATCAATTTTCCCCTCTATAAATTGTGCTCTCGGTTCTTTATTTATTCTTAAAATCAAAGACATTGTGATTTTCTTAACATTTTCTTAAAAAAAATTTGGGTATTTTCTTATAAATTATATCTCAATGACAATCCAAACTTTTATATACGTTTTGTATGATTTTTTGTCCAGATATGTATCTAATCTCTTATCGTACTCAATTTCTTCTCTGATTTTTAATATCGGAAAGTACATATTTTAGAGTATAGGATACATTCTTGTTGATATAGCAGATATTTTTAAACATTTTATATGGTTACTTTTAGAATTTTGATAAATTATAATTTTTTTGAAACTAAAACTAAAAGATATACAATGAATCCAAATGTAAAGTCAAAAAGTTTGTAAATCATTCAAAGTATATGAACATATGCGACAATAACTTCAACCATCATTTTATCTAATCAGTTTCGAAGGTAATAATTTTAGTTTAGTAGTATTCTTGTAATAATAAGTTTTATGTGTATTCTTGTAAAATAAGTTTTATGATGGTGTTTTGTATTATTTTTTAATTAAGGTNATTATTTTTTAATTAAGGTATGTTATAATAAATGTTTTAAACTTTAGCTGACCGTATACGAGAATATTTAGTAACAACATTAAAATTGGTAATTTACTTCCTAATTTTTTCCAAAGTCAAAGAAATAAATCAACAAAAGTTTTAAATATATATAAGAAATAGAACTTAAATTTTTCAACGTATCTCGTTGTTACAATTTTTAAAGACTTTCTTNCACCAAATCAAAAACAATCTCTTTTCAATTTTTTATCGATCCAATATATGAAAACATTTCCATCACTATTATAGGCAAAACTATTATTTTTGATGCCAAAATAGTGGAGATCTAATAATAAACTTCTGGAGGATATTTCGATGAAGGTCTTTTCAAAATTGTCACATAAAAAGCCATAGAATAAATGTTTTTTCAAACGAAGGATGTGTTTATGGAAAGAGATACCTCATTTTTTTATATTTGAAACATATCAATGAATTTTTCTGCTTATATTACTAGATCTGGTGCTACAATGATTGCCAATGTTTTTATTTTATTTTTCTCTCCGTATTATATCTCATAGGTTAATAAATATTTGATAATACAAAACATTGATTAAAAATATACTACCGTAAGCATAAATAAAATTTGGTAATCAATGTAGCACCACGATCTAGTAATATGGACAGAAGAATATCGTTGAAATTGATGATGTTTTGCATGTTAAAGAAAATATGAAGTATTTTTTTCTACACACATTTATCGTTAGAACAAAAAAATTTTTCGTATGGCTTCTCGAGTGGACAATTTTGATAAGATCTTTCCCAAATTTAGGGATGTTCATTCTGGGTTGGATAACCCGACCAAATTTACGGGTAAGGTTCAGGAACGAGAATTATTTATTACCTGTTTGGGTCAAGAATTTTTTCAAAACTTGTATGGTCGGGTAAGGTAGAGTAAAGCTAATTATTCAGGTACCCAAACTCTCCATTTTAATACTTAAAAAATTGAAAATATGTTATAAGATCAATAATACTATTAGTATTTTCTTGTATAAGTCTAAATATTTTAATATAAAATATAGTAGGTGTTAAAATGTTATAATATGCCCTATAACTATTTTAATAAATCAGTGAAAAATCTTTAAGAAATAATGAATAAAGTAAACAGTCATTTGTTATAAATTATAAATTATATTTATTTTAGTTAAATAATCCACAATTTTCCTATATATTACAAATTCGAGTATTTATGAATATCAATTTTATTATCCGACCTGTTTTTTACCCGAATTTTATCCACGATTATCCGACCCGTACTATTAGGGTATGTTTTAGGTACTTATATCCAAAATATTTTTACCTAAGCTATTATCCGATTCATACCTAAAATGTACACTCTTACTTAAACAAACATATGAAAGTTTACTTATTTGACGTACATTATTTGTAGCATCAATATTGACATTTTTCCCCCTAATAATAATGATGGGACATCGTCATATTGATAAAGAAAATTTTGAAAAATGAGAAATTGTTGCTGATTTACCGATAAATCTAAAAAATTTGAAAATTGAGAGATTATTCTTAATTTAGTGATAAATCAAAGAAAAATTTGAAAAATGAGAGATTGTTCTTGAAAAATGGGGCTAATAACAATGACATTTTTCATAATTTGATTTATTTTTATATTTTATATAAAAAATATTTCCTTGTATTAAAACTTCATTAAATTTTTTATCTTTAATTTCGTATATTTTACAAACATGAATTTCAAAATTAATATTTTTATATATCGTTTAAGTTACTGAACTTTTTCGTTGTGGTTTAGAAATCAAAAATTGATTACTCACTCAACTCATATTATGTATTTTGTTAAACAAATCACCATATTGTTTTTATGTCAATTTGTTTGACCGATTAGTATTTTCCCATAATGATATAATTAATTTAGGCTAATGTATACTTAACCTGAAAAAAACATAATGTAATATTTTTTTTAAAAAAGTTTTCGGTAAGTTATTAATCCAATTCAATATTTCATCCTGAAAGAGCAATATTATAATTTTCTTGCCACTTGAGTCAAATTATCTAGAAGTCAAACTCATACAAAAGTTTTCTAGTCAAACATATTTATAACTTATACGTGTTATTATCATTTTATTGCTCAAAAAACTTTATATATAGGCAGAATTATTTTTTTTATTCCATCATAAAGGGGAGGCTTACATATATAATGCCATCATCCAAAGTTCAAAACAGGGGAAAAAACAGAGGGAAACCCAATAAAGATAACAAACTAACTAACACAATAAGCATTCCTGGTTGTTCAAACCCCCAAGGGTTAAACACCTAGGAAGGATTACTCCTCATCAAGAATGGGGTTGAGCCAAGCCGGAGAATCTCTTGAGATGTAAGAGTGCCACCTTTGACCTTTGATCACACTTGATGCTAGGAGGAAAGCCGGTCTGTTTTTGGATCTTGGTTCAGAGATAATTGACCAAGAGGACAGAGATACCAAGGATAGACGAATCGGATTTGCATAGGCAATCAGGGAAGGAAAAGAAGATGGGGAATTAGCAGCTTTGACTAAATCCGGGTGTTCGAGAGCAAAGCATACCATATCTCGGGACAAGGAAACCATGCTTTCAATAGCCCATAGTAGAACTATAGAGAAAGCCGCATCTTTGGAATGTATTCCTGAAAAACCTCTTCTAGCGTAAAGAATGACTTTACCCAAATAATTTCTTAAAATCCAGCCCGCACCCACTTTGAAAGAATTGTTGTCCCAAACCATACCAACATTGTACTTTAACCAGGGGGGTTTTGGTCTAATCCAAGCTCTGGATGCATTGGGTAGGGGAGGCTTAAGCAGAGGGTTAGACAGAGGCTCATTCTGATGAGCTAGGAACCATGTTTCTGCATCTTGACGGGCTTTATAGGATGATTCCAGAATCGAAAAACTGCAACCTTCAATTCTCTCCTTATTTCTGTTCTTCCAAAGATTCCACAAAACCCATGGAAAGGCTTGACGAAAAGATTCACTTACTCTTTGATCAAACAAGCAAGAAAGTAAGTGATTCATATTGAACACAAGGGAGGAGGGATGGAACCCTTCAGCAGGGAGAGGAAGGTGAGCCAGAGCCCACGATTGTCTTGCAATTTGGCATTGAAACATAATATGGTTGATGTCTTCCAGTTCATCTCCACAAGAGGAGCATCTAGGATCTAAATTCAGTCCTTTTGATGCGAGGTTTGCAGCAGCAGGGATAGCATCACTTAACGCTTTCCAGAGAAAGCTTCTAATCTTCAGGGGAGCTTTGAGTTTCCAAATTCTTTGCTTCAGAGGGTTAACAGAGGGTAGAGCAGCTGCTTGGAGCAGAAGTGATTTGTGCTTTAGACGAAAAGCAGCTGAATACCCTGTTTTAACAGAATAAAGGCCTGATTTGGTGGCTTTCCAGATCCAAATATCAGGGAGATGAATATCCGGTTTAAGGGAGAGAATACGACGTATATCTTCTCTGTAGAACAGATCTGAGAGGAGCTGCCTATTCCAAGAGTTAGATTGATAGTCAATTAGGTCAGCCACTGTTAAGTCAAGGTTTATTAGGGGGAGTTTGATGAGAGGATTTCTTGGTTCCTTTTTATCAAGCCATTGACTTGTCCATACATTGATAGATCTGCCATCACCAAGCTGATGGAATAAACCTGGTTGCAATAACAGACGGCCATGAAGAACACTCTTCCAAGCATAGGAGGGTTTTCCTCCTAATTGAGCTTGCAAAAAATCAGAATTTGGATAGTATCTGCTCTTGAAAAATTGAGTACATAGGTTGTTGTCATAGGTCAGGAGACGCCAAGCTTGCTTGGCTAAAAGTGCTTGATTGAAACACTCAATACCTTTTAAGTTCAGGCCCCCATATTCTTTAGGGATGCAAAGTTTGTCCCATGACATCCAATGTATTTTCCTTTTACCTTCTACTGAATTCCACCAGAAGGAGGCCATTACCGAGACAAGGCTTTTACAAGTAGATTTAGGTAATTGGAAACAGCTCATCGCATAAACCGGGAGAGATAATGCAACAGCTTTTAACAGGATTTCTTTGCCTCCTTGTGACAACAGTTTGGTGAACCAACCTGAGAGTCGGGAATTGAGTTTGTCTCTGAGAAAGTCAAATAACTGAATTTTGGAGCCTGAGAATACTTCTGGAAGGCCGAGATAAACACTTGCTCCCCCTTCTTTGTCTATACCGAGAATTTGCTTGACCTCTGCCTTATTAACCAAACTGACCTTGTGACCAAAAGTGATAGATGATTTTTGACAATTAATGGTCTGCCCTGATGCATCCCTGTAATCATGAAGGATCTGTTTTAGTTTTGCTGCTTGATTCTTGTTTGTGTGAGAGATGAAGAGAGTGTCATCAGCAAACAAAAGGTGGCTAATTTGGGGGCCTTCATCTGAGAATTGAATCCCTTGAATGGATCTGTCAGCTTCTGCTTTCTTTAAGGCATGGGATAATCCTTCAGTACATATGACAAAGAGAAAGGGAGAAAGGGGATCCCCCTGTCTTAATCCCCTCTGAGGTTTGATCATACCAAATGGTTGGTTATTGATCAAGACTGAGTATGTGACTGATTGGACACAATACATGGTCCAGTTAATCCATGTTTTATCAAAGCCTAGAGCACTCATTATCTTCTGAAGATAAAGCCATTCCACTCTATCATAAGCTTTCGACATATCAGATTTAATAGCCATGAAAGTTTGAGATGAGTGGTGATGGGATTTCAGATTATGCACAATCTCATGCGCAATGAGAATGTTATCCGAGATAAGTCTCCCTGGAACAAAAGCTGATTGAGATTCTGAGATGATGGAATGAAGCCAAGGCTGGAGTCTTTTGACTAATATCTTTGCCACTATCTTGTAAAGGACATTGCATAAACCTATTGGCCTTAAATCAACCATGTCCTGAGGGTTAGGTTTTTTGGGAATCAAGCACAAATGAGTGAAATTCCACTCCAAGGGAAAAGAGCATGTGGAGAAGAAGGATTGAACTTCTGCTGTAAGGAGAGGTCCTACTTCAGACCAATACTTCTGAAAGAAAGTACCTGTGATACCATCTGGACCTGGGCAACTAACTGGATTAATTGAGAAAAGGGCAGCTTTGACTTCAGAAGGAGTGATTGCCTTGATCAGATCTTGATTCATAGTTGGAGAGACTTTTGGTTGTAAGCCACTTAAGAAGGAATCAATGTTGGTAGGGTTGTTAGATTGGAATAGGTTGGAGAAATATTCAACCGCAATTTCCCCTTTGGATGCTTCATTACGGTTCAAGATCCCATTTCTATCCCGTAGAACTTCTAAGAACATCTTTGATCTCTCGGCTTTGACTGAGTGATGGAAGTACTTGGTGTTAGAATCACCTTCTTTCAACCATTTTTGTCTTGATTTTTGTTGCCAATGAATCTCTTCCTCTTTATAAGCTTGAATCAATTTTTTTTTTTTGCGTGAGTTATCTTCTGGTACGAGGGCTGAGGTCTTGCTTGTTCTGCTTCTAATGAGGCTTGAAGCTTCTGAATCTTACTTACAGCATTTCCATTGTTTGTTCTCTTCCATAGACTTATCTCTTTCCGAAATTCTTTGATTTTGAAAACAGATGAACTAGAAGGGGAGTAACCTGACCGAGACCAAATTCTTTTAACAATAGCAAGAACTTCAGGTTGGTTAGTCCAGCGCTTATCAAATCTAAACTGACCTCTGTAGATGTCTTTTGCATTCATGAAATTAACTAGGACAGGTTTATGATCAGAGCCCCTTTTTTCTAAGAATGTTTGACTTGAAGCAGGAAAGAGATTTAACCATGCTTGGTTCACAAAGCACCTGTCTAATTTGCATTCTACCCATTGATTACCCCTTTTGCCAGCCCAAGTAAAACCATCTCCATGTGCAGGGAGCTCTTTCATTTTACAGCAACTCACCATATTCACAAAGTCTTGGTAGTAGAAATCTCTTCTTTGAATACCTCCTCTCTTCTCTTTGGCATGGAGGATGTCATTAAAGTCCCCCATTAAAATCCAGCTGCCTTGCCTTGAAGATCCAATATTTGTTAACCTTTCCCAAACATATTGTTTCATTTTACCATATGGATCCCCATAAACACACGAAACAAAAAAGGATGAATCACCCCATAAGATTTGCAAGTCTATTAGATATTTGTCCGCATACAAAATAGTGATTTGGAAAGACTTTTTCCACAAAATAGCTAAACCTCCACTGAGGCCTATGGGATTCACAACAAAACAGTTGCTATAGCCTAAACAATGCTGCAACTCTAAGATTTTAGCCTCGGAGTTTTTAGTCTCCATTAAAAAAATGAGCTCAGGGAAGTACAATTTTCTTATTTCCCTGAGTCTAGGAATTGTCAAGTCCTGAGGTTTACCCAGTCCTTGACAATTCCAGCAAAACATACTCATGGCTTCCGGGACAATCTCGTTTTGGAGATTGTCCCTTTCTTGGCTTGGTTCTCTTCCAGAGCATTTTGTTCCTTAGATCTTTGAGCTTTTCTTTTCTTTGAACCTGGAACTGTATCTTCATGTTCCATCCTATTAGTTGTGGCCTCTTCATGAATTTCACAGATTCTAGGTTCTCTAAGGTACTTGGGAGGTCTTCTTCTCTTGTAGCTTCTTTTAATCTTTGTCCCGGAAGATCCTGCATCAGAGGCAGAGAATCTATAAACCGTAGGACTTAGGAGCTCTGGGGGTGACTTTGCAGGTCAGGCTGAGTCATCAGATAATCATAAGGCACAATACTCATGTGCTGAGTATGGTCTTGTCGTCCTGCCTGGATGGAATCAGCCAATAGTTTCCTTGAGGCTGATGTAGAGGAAGAATTGGCTTGCTGATTGATATTGAAGTCGTAGACTAGACCTTTTCCTTTATCCAGGTTAGTAGAAAAGATTGGTGTAGGTTCCAGTCTCAAGACTGATTTCTGGAGCATTGGATCCTTTTCTACCTCTTTCAGATATGCCTTGACTCGCTCCTCCCTTAAAATTCTTTCTGCACCTGAGGAAACCATGAGATACCTGCGCATTTCTTCCAAGACTGCAGGAGCTATTTTTGGCCTACCAGAAATATCACTTGGTCCAACTTGGCTTTCCAGAATAACTCCAAATAAAGGATCAGATTCTTTGATAATCGGATCTTTTGGTCTTGGGGACGAGGTGGAGCTTCTTGGATTCCTTACAGGAGATTGATTTTTCTTCAGATGAGCAAGACCAGGACACTTATCCTGAGCATGAGTTAGCCGTTGACAGGCATAACACCGTTTTTGCAGTTTTTCAAAGTCATACAGAATCTTAGAAGTTTCTCCATAAGGTAAGAGGATAGTTTTATACCTTCGAAGTGGTTTAGAGGTATCAATTTTCACATAGGCTCTGACATAGTCTTTCGATTGGGATTTGAGAGGGTCAAAAGCCACTTCTAAGACCTCTCCAGCAAATTCTGCAAGTCTTGATATGGCTAGTTCAGTGTAGCTGTTGATAGGTATATTTCTAATTCGAACCCAGACACGAAGCGATTGTAGGAAATCAGAAGGAGGATGCTCAGTCCACCTTTCCAAAGCTAAACCCCACTGGTTAAAAGTTTGGGCCCCTTTATTCAGCACCATCTCTAAGTCGTGTTCATATCGAAATATGAATTGGAAGGTATTTCTGGTGAGAGCAATTCCTTGAACTCGATCATATAACTGCCATTTCCTGGGCATATCCAGAATGAGATCTGAAATGTCTTGATGATCAGGATTCAGAGTTCTTCCCATGAGGCTAATTTTGTTTCGAATGCAAGAGCTATAACCAGGTGAATCCGGTAACTTGAATGGGTCTTCATTCTCTTCCAGAGTTAGACCTTGGAAGCTGAGATCAACTGGAGGATCCATTCTTGAGAAAAAGGAGCGATCGATCGGATGAGCGGAGGAAAAGAAGAAAAGACACTGTAGATCTACAGTAAATTGCACAACCCAAGGCGGGGAGATGCTTAATCTGATCTGTTAAACCAATAGAGACAGCGGTGGATTACGACGGGTGGAAAAGTCAAAGCTCCAAAGTGCATAGTAAAGCCTCTGAACCATCAAGAGAGTCCTAAGGGGAAAAAACCCAAACCTCGGCAGGTGAACTATATAGGCAGAATTATTTATTTGACCTATATTTTTCAATTAATTGCTTATGTAATCCGACATTATCTTGAATTACTGGAGATAATCCAATTTTTGTTTAACACCATTCTACCCCTCGGTCATGAAAAAACAAAAAAGATTGGAAAATAAATTAATTAGAGGAGAGAGAAAATAGTTGTCCAATATTTACGAAAATGCCACCGCGTAATCTGGAGGCGTGAAAAATCTGCGAGAATTTTATATGCATATTTTTGGGTGAAGATTTGTTTTCGCATATATGTTTTTTGCCGATTATTTTTCTCTATTGATTTTTGACGTCGCAGATTTTTCTCGCAGATTTGTTTGAGTATTTGGCCGCAAATTTTCTGGAAGCGTCGACGTCACCGCTGAATTGTCGACGTCACCGCAGATTTTTGGTTCCATTGCCGAGTTTCTGTCGCAGATATTTGAATAACACTGCGGATATATTGATATTGCAGATATTTTTTCGCAGAGTTATGATGGCATTGTCGATATCTCTGTGACTGCAGTTATATTTGTAACTATAATTTTTTCTTTTTTAAACTGTAGATTTTTTTGTCGTCACCGCAGAGTTATGAGTTTCTGAAATTGCCAGAATGACCCCTTTCGTTCGAAACTGGCGTTTTATTTAAAAAAACCTGCAATGGCCGGAGTTTTTTTTCTCACGTTGCGGCCGATTTTTTTCTTACTGAATGGATCCTCACATTACCGCATATATGTTTGCCGCAGTTTTGTCCTAATCTTTTGACCGCCGTTTTTTCAAATCTGCGGAGTTTTGTTCTGTCAATTTTTAAAAATCGTGGCAGATTTTTTTTGCTCATCTCATGCGACGTCTTTTTTCACGGCCCATACGATATGACCCATGGGACAATATTTGGGCCATTTAAAACGACGCCGGTTTCGTAATTTTTTTTCGTTTCAAAAATTTGTCTAAGTGCCAGAATAACACGGTGTCGTTTTGGACAGTGTTATCGACATTTATGGATTATTGCCGATTTATTGAAAAATCTGTTCGACTTCACAGTAAACCCTAGTTAAACTAACACAATCGCAACCGTTGATTTACATCTTTCAGTTTCTATATATATACTGCTTTGCTTAACTTGTTATCAGTCTCTTAGGTTTGAGAAGCAAAAAAATGGACAAGGAAAAACAAGTGATGGTCGAGAACAAGCGCTCCACTAAAAGAAAGGTTGTTCTATGATTCAAATACTTTTTATGCATTATTTCCAGTACATAATACTAATCTTTTGTTTGGGTTTTTGTAGATATCGAAGGAGGACCATGATGAGTTCGTGGAATTGTTGGAACTCTATAACGCGAACTTTCTCGAGAAAGTTCACAAACATTACAAGGGGCAGATCGATAGCATGACGAAGCGAAAGAAGGAGGATGATTAATATGTGGAAGTGTTGAAAATCCATAACGCCAACGAAATCGAGAAACTCCACAAAAATTACAAGGATATGATGGGTAGAATGGAGAAGCGAATGAAGGCGATGGAGGAGGCTTATCGAGCTATGGTGAAATCGATGGATGAGGCGATGGAGATGGGGGACCCTGAAAGGGATGAAAGTCATCGTTGATTTTGATTATTTTTTTCTTTTTTAATGACTATCTTTATATTTGTGTTTTGTAACCTCTTTTTATTTTGAACTTATCGTATCTCGGTCCACAGTTTGCATTGCAGTTTTATGTTATTTCCATTGCAGTGTTTTATTGTGTTGCAGATTTGTTTCTTATTGCAGTTTTTGAAACAAATCTGGAACACGAAACAGTTTTTGAAACAAATCTGGAACACGAAACAAATCTCCAATGGTAAATACACTTCGAAATTGTAGTTGTCTCACCTAGAAAGGTGTGCCCTTTCAGTAAAAGTCATCATTATACATAAATAAAGAACACCGTGTCAGAACACCTAAAAAGGTGTGCCCTTGCAATCGCAACCGCTCATTGACAAAGCATACTAGAAAAAATCATATGCGTTGCATGGGCAAAAAATTGTCAGTGTTACATTTTAATTTGTTGTTTTGCTTATCTTGAACATAAAAAGTAAAAATAAGCTATATATTCACAATTAAACTATATAGCGGAGGCGAAAATGTGAATCTTTTTCAAATTTTGAATTGTGCTTGTAGTTAAACTGAAGCTTTTGAGACTTAAATTATGTTTCAATTCCAATTTCCGTTTTAATGCATAATAATGGGCATTCATGTATGCTATTACTTGAGGAAAAGCAAAGATCTAAGTCTGGGGGAGTTGATATTACTCGGTTTTAATGCATAATAATAGGCATTCATGTATGCTATTCTGCATTATTCTGAGTGTTTTCCTTGCATATTTGGTAGATTTTCAGGTTTTTTTTAGGTGTTCAATTCGTGTCGGAGAAAAACGATGCATTTCAGGTGATTCCATAAGATTTCATGAGTTGTTGTAAAAAGTGCACGATCGGGAAACTGTGTTGCCCAATCGGGCAAAAGTCCCTGGAAAAATCAGATGTTCTGGATCGATCAGGCAAGTGAAGATTAGTCATGAAACACCATAAGTTGCCCGATCGGGCAACCATGTGCTCGATCAGGCACTTCTCCCGAGAAAAATTTGAATATTTCCAATTTTGAAATCAAGTCCTCAAGCCGATCAANATTTTTAATTATTTTCTTTTTTACACTATAAAAACCTCTTAGCTAGGTTTATTTTCATTAAAATTTATTCTATTTCCGAGAGAATTACTGAGGGAGAGGAGATTCAAACCTTGTACTTGGAGAACCCTTTTTAATAATCTATTCTATTTCTATTGTGTTCTTCAATGATATTGATTGGCGATTGCTTGTCAATGTCTGAGTAGTTCACTAGTTAGGTTTTAGGGTTTCCCAGGGAA
>OVBE01014603.1:0-11978 GCA_900406425.1 Iberis pinnata | reverse complement strand
ACTCAAATCATCATTGACAATCACCGGATAAGTAGAGCTAGAGCCAAGAAATACATATCGGAGGCCTTTAAGGTAATGGTTTAAGTTCTAACTTGGGAGCCTTCTTCATGAGAATCAAGTCTTTCCCCCATCCATTCAACTTCGGCATTGAGAGCTCTTTGATCATTAGGCTTGATAGTCAAAACCAATTGCAAAGCTTTTTCGGTGGCTAGCTCCTCCAAGTATTCATTGGCAAAATCCTCCATAGTTTCCACATAGAAGCCTTGGCCATCTATGGTTGGTTTCTTCATGATCTCCTTGATGCCATATTGTTGCACATGATCTTTGCCCAAATGCAAATCAATCTTTCCATTCTGGACATCAATGATTGCTCCGGCGGTTGCCAAAAAAGATAGTGGATCTTTTGGCTCCTCCTCCATTTCCAAGACTATAAAGTCCGTGGGGATCTCGGTGTTTCCCAAACTCACCGGAAAATCTTCCAACATTCCAACTGGCACCCTTACGGATCTATCGGCTAGGAAAAGAGATATCCTACAAGGTTTAAAGGAAAAGAAACCAAGTTTCTTAGCAATTGAGTATGACATCAAGCTAACACTAGCTCCTAGATCACATAAACAATTTTCAAATGTAAAAGGTCCAAGAGGACAAGGTAAAGTAAAACTCCATGGATCTTCAAGTTTCTTTGGGGAATTGTCCTTTTTGATGATTGCACTACACTCCTTTGAGAGAATAATCATTCCTTCCAAGGTCTTGAACTTCTTCTTGATTGCATCTTTCAAGAACTTTCTATAGTGAGGAACAAGCATGAAAGCATCAATGATGGGCATGGAAATTTGAACTTCCTTCATTTGCTCTTCGAATTGAGCTTTGTACTTCTCCATTAGTTGTTTCTTGAAGCAACCCGGAAATGGAAGTTTTGGTTCATAAGGAGGTGGTAGCTCATAAATTGGAGCATTTTGTGTGGACACTTCATTAGCATCCTTCCCCTTTCCTTTTGAGGCAACCAATGTCTTTTTCGAAGGTTCTTCAACNAGAAATATCCCCCCCCCCCCCCCACCTAGTTCCTTATTGTCTGCAATAAGGACTCAAGGTGGTAACTCCTTACCACTTTGTAAAGGGATTGCATTGATGTACTCTTTGGGGTTGGTTTCGGGTTTACCCGAAAGTTGTCCCATGGGGCGTTTGGAGGTTGATGTTAGTTGGGCGATTTGGTTGTCTAAGGATTTTAAGTGAGAAGCCATACTCTCAATCTTGGCATGAAGATCGTCGGTTTTAGCACTAACATCTTTCTTGAAAACACCAAACTCAATAGCATTCTTCCCTTGGACTTCTAAAATTTGTTTCAACAATTGGTTTGTGTTATCTTGAGGAGTGAAAGAGGAAGTACTTCCTTAAGCTTGGTGTTGTAGAGCTTGTGTGTTTGAGAAACCCGGTGATTTTGTGAAGTATTGAGGCTTTTGTTGAAAACCACCTTGGTTGTTGAATTGGGGTCTTGGTTGAAAGCTTTGTTGTTGTTGCTTTGGAGGATAAGTTTGATCTTGGGGGTTCGCAACATTGGGGTTGCGGTAAGAAAGGTTCGGGTTTGGTTGGTAATTGTTGTAGCTTTGGTTGTAACCATGGTTGTAGCCTTGGTTGCCTACATAAGCTAACTCCTCTTGAGTAGGTTCTTGTTGATGTTGACAATCTTCTTGAGCATCACCAACAAAGTTGATTGTTTTTTGTTGAGATAGAATGAACTTATCGAGCTTCTCTTCAAGTGATTTTAATCCTTTGTTGTAGCTAGTATCACTATTACCTTCCCGATTCGAACGATCATAGTCTTCACCATAATTGGTGTCACTTTGAGCCAAATTCTCAACCAATTGCAACTCATCGCTCTTGGTTTGGTTGAAGAAATTTCCTTGACTAGCGGCGTCAAGCATCATCCGGTACTTTGGAGCTAATCCTCGATAAAGAGTGCTTAGGAGACTCTCACCCGAGAAACCATGGTGCGGGCATTGGAGTGTGTAGCTCTTAAAGCGCTCCCATGCTTCTTCAAAAGATTCATTACCCCGTTGTACGAATCCGGATATGTCATTTCGAAGTTTAACCGTTCTTGAGGTAGAGAAGAACTAGGTTAGAAACGCCTTCTTGCAAGCATCCCAAGTCTCAACCGAATCGGTTAGTACATTCTTTTCCCAAGAATGGGCCTTGTCCCCAAGAGAAAATGGGAACAAACGCATCTTGAATGCATCTTTGGTGACTCCATTGATCTTCACCGTGCTACATAGCATGTCAAAGTTGTCAAGGTGATCCAAGGGATCTTCCATAGGTAGGCCATTGAACCTAGCATTTTGAACCATGTTGATGAGACTTGATTTTATCTCGAAGTTGTTGTTTGCTATAGGTGGTGGATGAATTATGGTTCTTTGTGCATGACGATTTGGGGCATCATTTTGTCCTATGGTTCGCTGATTGTTGTTACCAACACCGGGGTTTTTTCTGCCACCATCATTGTGGTCATCATCAACATGTTCTTTGAAGTTGTTGTGTTGATTATCCATTTCTAGATTCAAGTGTCGAAGATGAGCAAGTCGCTCTTGTTCTCGCCTTTGCCGAGTTAGTTGTCGCTCGAATGCTCTAATATCTTCAACGATCGAAATGAGATTGGTAGGTCCTCTGCTTCGTAGATTTATACACCTGAGGTGCACAAATAAAATGAAGTAGAGTAGTTAGCAAAATAAATAAAGTGGGCTTAGTCCCAAAAAAATTCAAAGTACTAATGGTAAAATAATTCCTGAAATGGCAACGACGCCAATTTGATAAACAAGACTTTTGAATATCTTATCTAAACAAATGCCTTAAGTCTACTCATGTCATTATAATACTTAAGAAATCAATCCAAATTCATGAGGATTTACACACTAATTCTATATGAACTTCATTTAGTCTAAGCTAATAAGAGAATTGAGGTTTCAAACATCTTAAACATTAATAAACTAAAGAAAAGAGCAAAAGTCAACAGCAAATAGAAAAGTCAACAGAATTTAAAAGCTTGAAATCAAAGATAAGATGGCTAATCAAAAGGAATAGGTTATTGATTTGATCAATTAGGAAACTTCTCATGATGTTCAATACAACTATCTAGCTAATCTTTGGTCTAAGATTCCATTCCTAGACTAATCCACTCTCATGGTAATAATCCCTTCCTAGATCATGCAACTAAAACAATCTCTTGAATAATTACATAATCAAGAAGCATTAAACTCTAATCCATAACAAACAACTAAACTAACTAACACAAATCCCTTTGGTTAGGCCTCATTTAGCATGCAAATGTTGGTTCCGGCATTTCATCGAACACCTTCCGGGCACAACTCAACCTATAATCTAGATTCAAGTGATCAAGTTAAATCTAGCATTAAGAACACCATCAACATGAGGATCAATAAAATCTAAGCCCTAAACATCATGATTTATTCCCTAATCAACCTAATCTACCTACCCATTTGCTTAAAAGTAACTACTCACTATCCATTGAATGAACACAAATTCCAAGAATAGATGTTTATCCATAGATAGAAATAGATTTGGAAGAAGAAAAATCAAAAATAAACAAAACAAACTTGATTGAAGATGAGAATCAAAGAGGTTACAAAGGTTTTTCTCCCTAAAAGCATAAAACAAACTAAAACATAAGATATCCCTACAAATTAGGGTTAAAGGTTTAAATAGTGTCCCAAAAGAAAGTTAAATTAACTCATAAAACCATTGGGTTAACCAAAAGAAAAATGAGTTTTTACTACAAAGGGAAAATACCACATCCTTTTGTAAGGCACTGAAACTTTACTGCATGTATCTTTATACCTTGGTTTGTGACAATATCGACAATTTTTCCAGTTTTCATCGCGTCTCCAATAGATCATACAGTCGTCGATGCACATGTCTATAACTTGATACGCCAATCCAAGCCCTAACACAAGTTTTTGTATCTCGTAATATGAACCCGGAACAATGTTATCCTCTAGCAAGATATCTCTCACAAATTTGGCTATTGCGTCAACACAATCCCCAGCTAAATTATAGTTTATCTTTATTCCCATCAACTTACTTGCAGATGATAAAGACGAATAATCATCTCTACATCCACTATATAATGGATGATTTGATGCGTCTAAAATATCAAAAACCGTTGTGCTTCTAAATTAGGTTCTTCATTCGAAACCTGCGCCGAATCTATATTTTCTCTATAAACGTCATTAACCAATCGAACCGTACCAGCCCCAAAATCTAATTATGTTCTAGGTTCTTCTATCCTATCGGCCAATGTTTTGCTACCACTACTATTACGAACAACATCAGGTCGTTCTCCATGTAAATACCAAATCTTATAACTCGGCATAAAATCATCCACATACAATTGATTCCATACTAAATCTATCATGATATTATAAAAATTCTGACATAAATAGCATGGACATGTTAACATACGACTAGGTTGTGCCTGAGGTTGTCGATATGCTAATTCCATGAACTCCATAACATCACGTGCATATTCGTCGTTCAAAAGCTTTGTGTCTGGATTCATCCTTTCACTATCCATCCATGATCTAAAACAGGAAGGAATAGACATATTTTGTAAAAAAATGTATGTATTTAATGTGAAAACAATGAAGGTGGTGGTCTGGTTATATAGGCGTTATAAGTGACGAATTACTGATGGATATGTCTGTCAGTAAATACGAATATAACAGTTGGCAACGATTTGAAACGGCTACTTTATACTAGACAAATTTACTGACTGTTAAGTGACGGATTTATCCATCAGTAATAAGCCGTCAATAATAACTAACAGATAGACTTCCTTCACGTATTCCGTCAGTAATTAATGATGGATGACAGTTTGTTAGTCTGTCTTGTCAGTTTTGCCGATGCTTTCTTGTAGTGATGGTTTGTTAATGTTTTGACATTGTTTATATTGATAGAGAGATACGCTTCTTGCCATTAAAAATTGAAGACTTTGAGTAAAATGATCAATATATAAAATGGATTTAAATTATTACCATTTTCCAGCACGAACTTTTTGTTTCAATCAATGGTGATGTTTATACACTTGAGGAAGGATACAAGTATCTAATTTTTTCTCCCTCAAGTTGCAAGATTATTAAATTACTTATTAAATAACTAGTCAGCTTCCTTGTTTACATTAATATTAAGTAAAATAGAGTAAAATATGATCAAGTTGAATACTTGTAAGTGGTAAGCATAATTTCTCGTTGACCTTTATCATAGCAGAAGACAAACCAGAAAGGAACATCAAATTGGACATCGATCTCTTCAAGGTTTATCATGGAGAAAACAAACACAAAAACGTAAGGAAAACAAATTAAATTTCTTTTTGGAGTATAGATTTCTAAGCCGCAAGCATATATTCAGATCTGTATATATTAAGTTTCTTTTTTCCATTTTTTTTTTTTTTACAGAGTTGAAGATGTTGAAAATGTTGATATTCATACAGCAAAAGGTTTGCTAAGTGTTCGTCATCGATATCTCGATGTTAGGTAAATAGAATTAAAACACCATATTTGTTATAACTCTTATACTTATTGTATATCTGTGTATTGATTTGATTGAGCTTCATCGATCGGTGAGTGACTGTAGGACAAATGAAGAATTTGAGAAGAGTCACTTTGAGGAGGCTATTAACATTCCTTATATGTTCAAAACAGATGAAGGTTATTCTATGAATTTTGCAATAATTCAATACTCTTATAACAAATTAACAACAACAAAACTTAAAACTATCGTTAATGATGTATAGGTAGGATTATAAATCCTGATTTCCTTCCTCAAGTTGCATCCATGTGCAAGAAAGATGACCATTTGATTGTGGTTAGTTTATTTTTATATAATCGAATATTATCTTCTCTAAATTTTTATAATCAAAGAAATGTTGAAATAGAAGATTTTGATTTGTAACACTAACAATGAATACGGTGAAGGCTTGTAACGCTGGAGGAAGAGGAAGTCGTGCTTGTGTTGATCTTCTCAATTCGGTGAGTCCATATATATATATACTCTATAATGTAATGGGTGTCTTAGGGGGTGTATTTAATGTGGAATTTGGAAGGACTTGTGTTAAAATGATAAATCCACTGTTATTGGATTAGTGATTTTAAAAAGTCTCATGAAATCAAGTGTTACTGAAAATATTTTAAGTAGTGGATTTCTTGTGATTTAATGGTATTTCAATGGATTTTCTTAGTTCAAAATACAAAATCTCAAATCTCATGGTTTTAGACGGAATTGTAGAGAATTTTAAAACAAATCACAAGGATTTTCTAATTCACTTTAAATACCTAAAAACTCAAATCATTTCAAATCATACAAATGTTTGTTTGAATACACCTCCCTTAGTGTCTATACAAAAATACACCATACTTATATATATATATATATATATATATGTGTACTCATGAGGTAGGGATACGAACATGTGGCTAACATGGAGGGAGGCTACTCGGCTTGGGTTGATGCCGGATTCGCCGGGGATAAACCACCGGAGGAGCTCAAGACTGCTTGCAAGTTCCACCCAAAGGACAACTAAACCGGTCCGGTCGGTTATTTGCTATACATATTCATGTTTATCCATGTTTGTATTTTGGTTTGATGCATAAAGAAACTTAAAACTAATTATGTGAGATATGACTTAATATGAATTGAAATGGTATTTTAACGATTTTATAAATTCATAAGAATTTAGAAATTAATATTTATCAAAATAATTTAGATATGTTTTTTTGAATTTTTAACATTTAAATTCTTTCAAATTTATTAAAAGTACAAAATAGAATTTAAAATCTAATAATAAATCACTAATCAAATGTTAATAACATTATATTTAAACTAATATTTATTAATCATTAAACAAATAACACATTATTTATAAAAAAAATTGAAATTATTAATCTAATACCACATTATTTCACTTAGATTTTCAAATCTATCAAAATTCTATAAACAATAACCCCACTTAAACAAGTTGTTACATTTGGTCTTTCAAATTCGAGGTATGGACTATTAATTATTTATAATACTCCTTGGGCTTTTTGCAAATACTATTTGTAGAGCTTGGCCCATTTTTGCAAACTATGACGTAATGGGAGAGTTTAAAAACATCATCAACGAAAATATATAATGACCTTGAGGTTTTAAAATAATAGTTCGAATTATTATATACAATATTAAATTTTAAATTGTATATAATTTTCTGGATAAAGAAAACTTAGTTTATGTAAACATAACAAGTATTTAAAATATAAAAATGTGTTTTATGAGGGTTAACGTATAAGTTGATGATAACGTATTAAAATTAGAAGAATTAAGCTTATATGATTATTCCTTTTTTTATGAAATGTAAAATATATAATCCAAAGGTACTGTTTACAAATGTTTTTTTTTATGAAAGATAGAATAAAGATGAGCTTTTTAGGTGTGTTTTTAGGTGTGTGGAGTGTTCAAAGGTGCCTTGTTAAAATATAATGCTAAAAAATTCAGTGGGATAAAACTAGCAACAAGAAAAAGAGCACAGCCTTTGAACACAATCTAAAAGCGGAAAAACCATTAATAAGCGAGGAACTTTTATTGTGGATATTTGAATTAAAATTTTACTAAGTAGAGGTATTAATCAGCATGGTTCATCTCTAATTTCACAACTCGTAATATGTGCATGTATTTATAAGTCGTTCTCCCTATTTTATTTTCTTTTGAAAACTAAACTCTTATCATTTTGTTTTTGAAAACTGCATGAGAAAATCTCGACATAGTAAAAAATAAGAAAGGAACCCTCAATCTTCTTAATTGCGTAAATATGTAAAGAATTACATAGACTAGTCGATCGATTACCATGAAGACTACAACACAACTCTTCCATTATACATGAACACATTCGATTACATCAATGTCCATCCCAAATACGAGACG
Source organism: Iberis pinnata (assembly GCA_900406425.1). NCBI lineage: Eukaryota > Viridiplantae > Streptophyta > Magnoliopsida > Brassicales > Brassicaceae > Iberis > Iberis pinnata. The sequence continues at coordinate 4,016 of OVBE01014603.1, read as the reverse complement.
AACCCTAAAATCAGAAAAGTTATCACCCGAAAATTCACTAAGTATCTTTGTTGTGTCGAGAAAATGCCGTTCTATACAAAGGTAGATTCATCTTAGATCAAGTGGTGACAAAGAAGAAAACCAAGTAGAGAAGATGGAGACAACTCATAGCAAACAAAGATTCGTTCTAGGTTGAACTATGCTATAAACAATAGACAAATTCTCTAAGGTTTGAAATTTTTCAACAGACGTTGCAAGAACCAATGATTATGGTTGTTTTTGAATGAGAGAGTAAAGATGAAAAGTTAGAGAACATTTGACAACAACAAAATTTGAATAAGAGAAAAATTAGAATTTGAATTGATACAAAGCATTATACACATGTTTCTCTCACAGTTAGTAATGTATATGAATTCTAGAGAGAGATAAAATATTTCATATTTTTGTGATCATCTTATATTTGAATTTATTTTTAGTTTTATAATTTATCAGTAATAATTTAGGCTCTTTACCAATTAAAAACATTTTGTATAAAAAAAATTATGAGGATAACTTAATAGTTTTGATTAAAAGAAAATGTAGTTTTCAAAGAAAAATATTAGTATATTTTTCAAAATTTAAGTTTATTAAGGGGTATTTTTCCAAATATTATCAATTTCCAAATATTCAAATTTTAATAATAAAATATGTTTCCAAAATGTAGATATATATATATATATATATATATACACAAAAAAAATATAAATATATTGGAGCATTCTCAAAAATACCACCAAAAACAAAGTTTATTCCAAAAATACCACACACTCCCAAAAATTTCAGAAATACCACATTTTTTCCAAAAATACCACAAAAATGTTTTTGTTCCAAATGTGCCACAAAATTTGAATTAGCTTTAAAACTAAATTTAAACCCTAACACCCAAAACCAAACCATATCTCCTTCAAAACTAAACTATAAACTCTATTTAGTGAACCAAAACTCAAAATTTTAAATTCTAAACTCTTAAAATTACTTTTTATGTTTGTGATATTTTTGAAACATTTAAGAGCGTGTGGTATTTTTGGAACTTTTGGAAGTGTGTGATAGTTTTAGAATTTGAATTTCTTTTTATAGTATTTCAAGGAATTCCTCTAAATGTATTAGATGTTTATAAATAAATAGCATAGGACATTATGTGACATTTATGTTAGGAATTTTTACTATTAATGCCATAATGGCAACACTTTTTTTTTTTAACTAAATGTCATATTGGAGAAATTTATGTCACATACCATAAAGTACAATTGCTTTGGTATGTATAAAAGACAAGATTACCCTCCAAAATGGGGATGTATTTTGGCAGGAGTAATTATGTCACAAAGTGAGTATTAATGAGCTTTAATTATGATTAGATGGATTTATTAAAAATAAAATAAGTATAGAGTTAATTAAGGGAAAAATTGAGCTTCAAACCATTAATTTCGCCACCATTAAAGACCAGCTGGTAAGTAGGTGGAGCTCTTGTGCGATTTAAGGTAAGAATCGAATGTCTATTTTTTATTTTTTTCATGAAAGTGATACTGAATAGGCTTGTCATGCAAGTAATAAGGTATGATAACATGAATGGACAAGTTATTGTTGAGATGTGGGCCAAATGTAAATAGTTTTCAGTGCATATATCTGAACTTTGATTTTGGAACACGTTTTGGTAGGGTTAACGAAATAAATGGACATGGTGACATCTAAATTGTGTGTGACTGACTTAGAAGAGTATAGTAAGTAAATTAGGGTTGGATCCGTGTGCATAGTTTTCGTTATATGAATGTCGGATAAGATGGACAAGAATCTTGTAAAGACGATGGACAAGCTACGTCCACTAGCAAGATCGCAGAAGATGGACAATTATGAGTGGACATGTGTTATAGTTTGGTTATTTATCCATGGCATTTTTGTAATAATTATGTAATAACAATGGACAAGTTGTGTATCATATAGATGGGTAAGTGAGACGATGGACAATAATGAGTGGACTTGTTTTGTTTTCGTATGTTGGTGATCAATAACGGATAGGATGGACAATAATGTTCTAATAATTGTTGGAGAGTGAGAGTGCTTGGATTCAGGGACATGGTATTTTGGAGTGGCGAAAAATATGTATGCGAAATGTCTCATACTTAGAGAAGACGAAGATTACTCAAATTTCAAATCAAAGATATTTGAAACCTATGGTGAGAAACTACATGGACAAAAAATTTTCTTGAGCTACTGAAATCAGAGCGACGATATAGTTTTCACCCAAGGAAGGATGCCACCGGTTTGTGTGGATAGCAATAGTAGTGTGGAGAGATTCAAGAAAACTATGTTGGCGAGGGATAAACTAAATCTATATATGTCAATACATGAACAAGGTATTGTGGACAAAGTCGGAAAGGAGTTAGCCATTTTTTTCCATCAAATGTGAATGAAGATGTTGGCGGGGGATGGACTAAATCTATATATGTCCATATATAAACAAGATAGTATGGACAAAGCCGAAAAAAAGTTAGTCATTTCTGTCCATCAAATGTGAATGAAGATAGAAATGTTGACTTGGGTTAAACATTCGAAGATGAGAGCTTCCTAGAAAAAGTGGACCATATTGAAATAAAACATCGAGAGTGTGTTAGGGAAAATGATACACATGGTTCTCTGATGGGAAAAGAAGCTTCCAGTAGTGGACATACTGCTGGAACAAGTGTACATAAAGTGTATATGTATGCACGTAATATGTTGGAAGGTGGACCTACATTTAATTTGTTAGAGGAGGACACTAGTAAGAAAAGAAGGCGACCTGGAAAAGAACATGTAACAAATAGTGAGAGCATAGACATTGGGGGGGACGGGAGCGAGGATGATGATGATGGTTGGTATGACAGCATGGATGAACCACTTGAATATGATTTCGACTTCATGAAGGAATACATAGATGGAGAATATCCAACATAGTGGGATCCATATGTTGTTGTGTATGCAAATGTGGATAGCGAAGTTCGGGCTTCACATGAAGGTGATTTACAGGAACTTGCATCTGTTGCGGATGGACAAACAAATGAATGTGAGTAAATAAAATAATGATATTATCAAAACATGAATTTAACATTTATATTGTATGCATCACATATGTAAGGACCTATTGTGGTATTGATAGCGTACAGTATATTGTGTGCGAATTTTTAGGTACTCGTGATGGAAATGGACAAGAAACTATCGGTAGTGGACGGAATGACGAAATAAAATCACAACCTGTTCTCGAGAGTGTGGGAGGTATTTTCCAAACTCACAGTCATGTAGTTGGTGTTTTTTTGAAATTCTTTGGGAGACAAATGTGTCATTTACAACTGAATCGCTAACAGTGGAGTGTATATGGAATCTACTGGTGAACGTGACATTCAATTGGGTGGATCACGTGGTGGATATGAGATAGAAAAAATGTCGATATGTTGTGGTGGACAGGTTAATGATTCGTCTGATGGTCAACATGTTTCTGGAAGGGGAGAGCAGCATGATAACGAGCCGTCATTTGGTATGAACTTCTATGAAGGAGCTATGGGTTTGATGGGTATGGAAAATGATGCACCGCCATACAGAGATAATATTAAGAGGATAGAAAGTGATAAAGCAAATATGAGTTTGAAGAAGGGGGTTTGGAATTTAGATCAAGGGTTTAGCTTAATAGATAGTATTAGACACCACATGAATTCATTTAATGACCAAAAACAATTACCTAAACCATTCACTTAGTCTTTTATCTTTGATTAATCAATTTTAATTTATGTTGACTTTTTCTAATTGCTGTTGACTTTTGAATTGTTGACTTTTATTTGACTTTCTTAAATTTTGTATGTNAATTTGGATGATATCTTAAGTACTTAATGACACAATTAAACTTAAGTATTTGCTAGACATTGGATTAGCAAATCTTTGTTTATCAATTTGGCGTCGTTGCCATTTCAGGATTAATTTTAACCATTAGTGCTCTGAATTTGTTTGGGACTACGCCCACTTTCTTTTATTGT
>OVBE01014602.1:0-11978 GCA_900406425.1 Iberis pinnata | reverse complement strand
ATCTATATCGATAAGATTTTCACCATCATTAGGCTCAAATAGCTTTCCAACGCCTAGATTCAATAACCATTTTGAAAATTCTTTGATTTTAGTTGCTTCAAAAATAATCTTATTTAGAAGTCTCATATTTATTGTTAACTTTAAAAATTTGCAATGTTTTCATAAATACGATAACTTTAGGGAAGACAAAACAATTTTGACCCTTCTTGCATTGTTTATTAGAGGAAGAATTTACCTAAAATCTCCTTCAAAAATAACTGATTTTCCAACAAAAGGTATATTGTCTTTATTTCCAACTATATGAGACAACATCCCGTCTAAAATCTTAAAACAAAATTTACTCATCATAGGTGTCATCCTAATTATAAGAGACGTTTCTTTCACTAATTAGCCATATATGATCTTGGCTTCATTGAGCACATTATCAACTCATCAAGATTTATTGGAATTCTAAATCTTCAATGGTCTATCGATACACCTTCCAGTAAAAGATATGTGATTTCTCTTAGAGTTACGTTAAGCACAATAGACAATGGTGGGTGTATTAAGAAGGGTGTGGCCCAATCGACACCAATGAATTGTCATATTTACTTATTAAATAATATGATATTATAAAAATAACTTAGCCAATTTATTAAAGATTAATACTGATACTAGTTTATTTGTAAAAAGAATTATTTTGATCCTATTTAATTTATTGTTTAACTTCACTACTCATAATATATTCACTAGATTTAGTAGTTGCATAAAGTGTCTTCCACATAAATATTTTGTCGATACTGTGAAAAACCACAAACAAAGAAAATGTCTCTTATAGTATGCAATATTGCTCCTTTGATCTTATAATATATTGACTTTTGTTCAAACCTCATAATTAAAATCAATTTGATGTGTTTTTTTCTCTGTAGCTAGTTTCTTCAACTATAAATTGGTTGGAGCCCATGTATAGTTATATAGTGTTCAAGCAAAATTTCATTTTGTAATAACAATTCATCTATTTCTTAGAGAGCAAATTTTTTTTTTCTTCATCTGTCAAAATGAGACATGTTTATGATTATACCATTTTTCATATACCTTAGTACCTTACAATCAATGTGCAAGAATGTGACGTGTTATCAAAATTTTCTATGAATTCAATAATGTTATAGAATAAATCTTGTTAGAGTTTTTACAATCCGAAAAGAATGAAATACTAAAAGAAAAGTTACCTTAATTGTAAAGTTCTTTTCGTTTCTTGTGTTCGATATCTTCCACTAAAATTTCCAAGTTATTTTTAAACATTTTGTGGCTTCTATACTGTATGTAAATGCCTATTCATCATCGAGAATACAACAAACACAACATACTTCTTCAAATCTACAATAAAGAATGTCTTTATACGTTCGCAATTCTTCAAAATTTGTGGTCCTTTGACTATGTTTAAAAGGATTCACATATGGTAAGCTTCTTTACGGGGATGTAGTTTATGTCTAGACGATGCACTGTAAGTTTCTTTGTGGATGACATGATTTTAATATTCTCTTTAGCTTGCAGTTAAATACTCATAGTGAGTTCTCGTCATGACTCTAATATTCTTTTTTTTTTTATAAGAATGCAAATATTCATTAACCAAAGGAGAATGATACAAGAGCTTTTACAAGCTAAAATTCCAAAAAGCCCAAAAAAATCCTAGTGGATAGGAAAGTTGCAAAATGGGCTAAGAATAGACCCAATTTTGGAACAGGTCCGGTCTCCAAAAGCCAAACTTGATCATGACAAAAAATAATGAGGAAAGGCGCAATAGCCAAGCCAAACAAAGCTCAAAACTATGGGACTGCGAAACAAGCCCAAAAATCGGAAACTAACCACCCAAAGCCCACCAGAAGAGATCTAGCACCTCCCAACCCTAACCCTAGCTAGCCGCCGCCTCGCCAAGAAACATGAGAAGAAGAAGAGCCGCCGACCATCCACACAACCGAAGCGGCAACCCAAACCGGTCTGGTAGCCGGAGAGGACAAGTGAGCACGACGACCAAACCTGCAACACACACCAGACTTGAAGCACTTTGCCGAGAGAAAACTGGCCACCCACAGAGGTCTAAGCCGGCGACCCAAACCGCGTGAAAGCCCCATTGCGCCTAACGCCACCGTCCTGACACCGCGAACAACAGACCGGAGAGAGAGGCCAGAAACCGAAGACCAAAGACAACCACTCGAAGGCGGGGAGGAGCGGGAAGCGAAACCCACCCAGCGGAGGTGAGCTGAGGAAGAAGCAGGAAGAGCAAGACGCAAAACCGGCGACGTGAGGAGGAAGAGACCGGAACAGATCAGGATCTAAGAACAAATCCAGACCAGCGAGAGCAACTCACCATCAGAAGCCGAGACAATAGAGCCCTTGAACCAGCAGACTCACGAAGGAAGAGATCCTAGCCGAAATCATCGGCGAGGCGAGCAAACCCCAGAAAGTCGATTGGAACGAGGTGGAGAGGAAAGCGGCAAGGAGAAATAAAGGAAGAAAAGAAAAAAGGAGGGACGGCACCGGCGACCGAGGGCATCACCGGCGCCAGCAAGGATGCGGTGCACGAGGCTTGTTCAGAAGAGGCCGGTCCGGAGCTCCTGTATCACCTACTCGCTGGCAATCTCAAGCTCAAGTGAGAGAGAAAGCAGAGAAAGTAAATGAAGGAGAGAGAATTTTCTCGTCATGACTCTAATATTCATTCGCCATGGACTTCCTTTTTCGAGCAAGAAGGTGTACTTCTTCTGTTTGTTTACGTCCTATTTCTTATGTGATCTAAAACACTACAGTGTGGTTTATGGTTTCTACACTATAATAATAGTCCAATTCTGTCCAATCTTTTGCCATGTAACCCTTGAATTACTCTAAGATACCATGACTTTACTCTTCTTCTCTTCCTTTTCCCATAGGCCTAGGCGTAAATGAGTAAATATCTTAATTGGAAGCCGGAGAACCAAGATTATTGTTGCTACTATTAGACTTCTCATTTTTGTGATATTAGTCTTCGTCTTGTATAAACATCTTATTTGTTTGTTTGTTTTTTTTCCTTGTGCTTTTGCAATGTAGCCAACCAAATCAGTATAAGGTATTCAACTTCTCTATCTCGTTTTCAAATCGACTTTCAAAGATTTGTAAGCTCATTCAGATTGTACGTGGTTGCTCTCTACTTTTCTATATTGCATGAATATATTTACTTGAAGTTTCTCTATGGGGTTTTAGTGTCATTCACTTTTCTAAAATATATACTTTTTGTCAACTCTAATATATATACTAACTCACGAGATAATTGTAATTTGTTGGACTAACTCGGTTGTTCTTTGACAATTCGCAAGAGTTATGGTAAAAACGTAAAATGGTTTGGATACACAAAAATCATAGTTTTAACATTCTTCGAGATCAATACATCCATATTAGCTCTTACAATAACTTCAATATCTATAAAAAAAACTTGGTTAATGTGGATTTGCTCATATATCTTTATATAACTTTAAAATGTTAACATTTTTACCATCTTTTCAAAAAATTAAATTGTTAACCGATAAATGATTTTATAAGTTTTTGAATATAAATTTATAGAAATTTAATTGATAAAATAGGAGATATTAAATATATTCAACGAACAAATTACTAAAAATTAAATTATTATTATCATATGTAGTTACAAAATAAAAAAATCAATAAACATAATTATATTAAAATAGTATAGTTTACAAAAAGAATACGAAACACGTATGCATAAAAAGTTTGAAAACAGGCAAGAGCTCACCTCCTGTTAACCTGTGACCATTGCCTTATAGTTTGAGCCAATCAATAATGGAATCTAAAAAAGCAAAAAAAAAAAAAGTCCCCGTAAAATAGATGCGAACTAAAAGACATGACACCATTGCGATACAAAACACATACATGCACATTAAACATGTGAAACTTTTTTATATATAAATATAGATATGCTTTTTAATCAAACATACAAACACCCAAAAGACGATCCAAATAATACTTCCAAACAACCCAAAAAATTATGCAATTGTCCTCCACTTGAGACCATTCCCTTCAAGAACATATTTAAGCAAATAAAAACAATTTTGGTGAATATATTATGATATTCCATGAAACCTTTTTTGGTAAATCTTTTGTCTCAAACCACCGAAGAAAAACTATTCCTACTCCTTTTCCTATTCAAAGGCTTTTTCTCCCAGGTAAGTTTTATCCACAACTCCCTCCAATTTTAATATGGGAGATTAATTTGAACTACCATGAGAAGTGTACCTTTTTACCTAAAATGCTATAACCGCTGAACTTTTCTCGAAATACCATAATGCTTTGGTGTTGTAGTAGAAGGACAAAGACAAAAGTGCCCTCGCAAAATCTGTCTCATATCTGGGAAGCTGTCGCTGGTTTGGCGCGCAAAATTGAATGTGTGGGGGGTGGGGCCCGCAGATGTGACACGAATTAATTAGCAATAAATGGCATTGAATGCATAATCCAATGGATAATAAGCTGGTTTTACGCAAAAATTAAGATGATTTGTGCGGTTTGGTATTGAGAAAACCACTTGTGGGCTTGTTTAAGGAAAAGTGAAGAACTCGTTTGGTAGGTAAGATCATTATTTTGGTTTGTTTGCATTGAATATATCCTACATCATAAACTATAAATATGTATGAGTTGCGTTGTGCTAACCGGTTTCTATTTTGACAGGGTTTGTTATGCATGGACGAGGCGGTGTTGGTTATTATGGGGAGATGGTAGTGCAAGGAAAATGACAGTTGGCATTTCTGTGTATCTAGAGACATATTTGCAAGATATGTGGCGTTAAGTGCAGCAGACAACTTCGAAAGGTTGAAGGACAAACTTGTTGCTGCTTTTGGGACGAAGACAAATACAATGTCTTTAACATTCTGAAGGGAGATTTTCGAAACAGTATTCACACAAGCTAAGATGTCCCCATTAGTATCGACTCATATGACAGCCTTGAAATGTTAAAGATGAGAAAACTCAAGGATAATGGACTACATTTGTACATGACTGTTAAAATGGTCCACGATACATGTGGGATTAAATACGCGGAAGTGCCATGAACAGAAGATTGCGAGGATCTATTTGATGACAATGAGTTCCTCAATGAGGTTATTCAACTCGAGAACGTCCACCGGGACTCATTGGCCAGAGGTGGGAATGGACAAGCATTGGTGGGATCGGGAGGTGATCCCACAGAACCAAGTATCATTTAGGAGGTGGAGGAAAAGGAATCTATTGATGAAGATGGGTCACCTAGTTACGACTTTAACTACATGACAAATTTGATTAACACAGAGTATCCACCAAATTGGGATCCATACTCATTTAAGAGAATGTTTGATAATGATGGTGAAACCTTTGTGAGTGATGGAAATTTAGAGTTACTAAGGAGTGTTGAGAGGTTAGGGACAAGGAAAAAAGATTATAGAATATGGGGGATCATCGAGACATATTGGTAACTTGGAGGATACAACGCCGATAAGCGGTGGACAAGATGATTTTGTCCCTTCTGGTGGTCTAGCGTGGGTACCGTTTAATGGTGAAGTAAATTCTAGCAATGGATAGAAGTTAAATGGTAATCCACAATCTGAAAAGGATCACGTGAATGGACAACGAAACTCTGGACATGGGAAAGGAGATTCTGGTCACAATGCCATGACAGCATTGACGGACATCCCTAATTTCATCATCGATCCAGCTCCTTTCAAAGACAATGTAATGCTGATTAGAAGCGACAAAGCAAACATGAATTTGAAAAAGGGGAAGACGCACTATATGTAGGTTTAGTTTTCAAAAACAAAATCAGGCTACAGAAGGCAATCTCTGTGTATTCAGTTAAGAGATTGTTCACCTTCAAGGTGATGAGTTCTGACAGGACACGCGTGATTGTTGTCTGCGAGGACGAGAAATGTGATTGGAGGATATATGCAATTAGACACCATGATTATGAAAACATGGAAATAAGGACAGCAAATTTGAAATATAAGTGTGATATGGAATCAAGATCTCATTACAGTAAGAAAGCGACTGCGGAAATTTCAAGGGAGCTGTTAAAATCCAATTATGCTCATAGACAGAAAGGGCCGAGAGCTTGTGAGGTTCCTTGGTTAGTGTTATCCGAGCTGAATGTGAATATATCTTATATGAAAGCATGGAAAACAAAAGATTTTGCAATTAGAAAGGCCAGGGGGAACGAGGAGGACAGCTACAATTACTTGTCCACGTATTTGGAAACACTAAAAACAACGAATTCAGGGACCATATCTGAAATCAAAACTGTGTAGGCGGTCAATGGGGATATGCTATTCAAGTACCTTTTTGCGATGGGAGCTTCCATAGCAGGCTATAAATACCTGCGAAAGATGGTTGTAATCGATGGTACACATACGAAAGGGAAATTTCAGAGTTGTTTAGTCGCGGCGAGTGGACAAGATGAGAACTACCAGGTATTTCTTCTAGATTTGGTATCATTGATGGTGAGAACAAAGTCGGGTGGACGTGGTTTTTTAAACAGTTGTCAAGGTTCATTGAAGACAACAAAGATCTGGTATTCATCTCCGATAGGCATCAGGCAATATACGCTGGTCTACAGAAACGGAGTGTTTATCCACACGCAAAACATGGCGCATGTGTTATACATTTATGTAGGAATGTTAAGCATATGTTCAAATGAGATGGCCTTGCAACTATGGTGTCAAATGCAGCAAGGGCTTACACAGTAGGTGACTTTAGATACTGGTTTGAGGAGATCCAGAATCGAAACAAGAATTGTGCAAATTATTTGATAGACATCGGGGTGCCACACTAGATACTAGAATATTTCTCGGGCATGCGTTACAACCCAATGAATAGAAACATTTCAGAATCTTTGAATGATGTGCTTCAAGAAGCCTTAGGGTTACCTATTTCCATAATGGTGGAATCGATTCGCACAATGCTAATGAACATGTTCTACGCTCGCAGAGACAAAGCTCAGAAGATGTCCACGAGATGTACACCATAAATAGAAGACCTGTTAATAATTCATCTAAAAGACGCTACTGATTGTGCCGTGCTAGTCGCAACCGAGTGGATTTTTCAAGTAAATGACAGTAATGGGTGCGTTTTCACGGTTGACTTACATAAAAATACATGTACTTGTAGAGTGTTTGATGTGTTGCTAGTTCCATGTAGTCATGCACTTGTGTGTGTAGGAATAAAGCACGTTGACATTTACACACTCGTAGGGGACTGCTATTTAGTGCGCACATGGGAGAGTCTGTGGACAGAGACGATTTTACCACATGCTAAGGAGATGGACATCAACCTTACCATGGACAATGAAGTGGTTAATCCTCCCAAGACAGCGAGGGGATCGGGAAGACCAAGGACGAAAATAATTCCATCACGAGGTGAACACACGGTATGTCGTTTTGATGTAAATGTTAACGTACATGCGTACATACCAAATACTAACATATAATCTTTAGGGGGAGAATGGACAAAAAGGGTGAAACGCAAGTGTTCCATATGTCACATTTATGGACATAATCAGTCAAGTTGCAAGAACCCCATTTAGGATATGGAGGTTTCAGAACTCATAATATTTTAGTAAGAGACTTTTAGGAGTGACAATATTGTTTGGAATATTGTTTACAATATTTTGGGAATATACTTTTGAATGTTGCAATATTGTAATAAATATTGTAATATATTTTGTTATTTTGCTGGCATAGGACCAGTTCCCGCATAATGTATTCTTGTCCACGAGTTTTGACTTAACAACATTGTTTTCATATTATATATTTTTGTACAAATATTGGTTAGTATGGTATGTGTTTCATGAGTTATGCAAAATATAAGTACTGAAAATATAAGAAATTGACTGCTAACAAGTTTTGAATGTTTCAATATTGTAATATATTTTGGTTATTTTGCTGGCTTAGGACCAGTTCCCGTAAAATGTATTCATGTCCACGAGTTTTGAGTTAACAACATTGTTTTAATATTAGATATATTGGAAAAAATATTGGTTAGTATTGTACGTGTTTCATGAGTGATGCAAAATATAAGTACTGAAAATATTATAAATTCTCTATTAACAATATTTTTCATACCAAAATAAAAGTTTATGAAACAGAGAGCATTTTGCATACGAAATTGTTTGAGACATAATAAAAAGAAACACTTAAACAAAGCTTGCATAGGTTAACGAACTAGATGACTAGGTGAATAAATTCTTCATAGAGATCGATTGCATACCGGCTGCGCATGTTGTCCACCATTTCCTCGCTGATTCCCTTGAAGTCGATCTTTTAAGCATGAAGCTCGATGAACTTGACTAATAATGGTCCGTAGTTGCCAGACCGTTCATTATGTGGTATATCAGGGACTCTGCAATGAGAAAAGAGACCGGGAACACACATTGCGGGAGGGTCTGTGTGGAAAAATTTTCTAACAACCAGGGGTAAAATCTCTATGACTAGTTTCATGAACTCGTCCACTTGTTCCTTAGTGTAGTCGCATTGGAATGAATCTACTATGTCAAATTCTCCTTCATTCAAATCAATTACCAATGCAACCCAATGTTGTTTTCCCCAACTCATGGGGGCGTAAACAGTGTCGATATGAGAATACCAGGGTAGTTTGTTGAAACGACTAGGGACAAGACCGTTGACATACTTCTTTATGGTGTTGTTCCACTTCCATTCTCCTGGTGATCCTTTTCTAGTGTATTGATGATACTCGTCAACAAGCAAATAGATGAACCAACTATTGAGTATGGCTACTCTGTCATGTACTAATTTGTCTTCTAATATACGCCATACTAGGTTCAATAGTGCTTCCACATGTTGCATTACACATAAAGGGGGCATTGTATCAATTAAATCTGATACAATTTTTCAAATTATGAAATTTTTGTACTCACTAGGGTATCAATCCATTTTTAGGGGTGGCTATGTCCTTGAAGATAGAGCTAACAACAGGATGGCCATCAACATTGTAAGACCTGAAAAGGAATTGAATGTTTATTACGACTATATATATATACTGCCATTTGAAACATATCATACTTACTTGGCCTAGTTTTCTTTCAATAGATCCATGAATTTCTTCTTTAGTTGAGCATCAACTTTATCAAATGAATGATGGACATGAGAGGGGGGACCACCATAATTGGGATGACTGAATGACGATGCATGTTGGGACGTCTTCTAGCCCTCTTCAGGTTGCGATCCAACTCCCCCATGGGCTTCTTCCCAGAACTTTTAAGCTCAACAAGTGTGGTATTATCACCATCATCTTCTAGATCCTTAATGGTGTGTGATGGACAAGACTTAGAATGTGTAAGTTATGACATGGACGTATCTTAAGATGTGTAAAAGGTACAGATTAGAAAGGTACCTTCGGATGATCTCCTTCTTTTTCAGTCAGTGTGTCTCCAGTTTCACTACGGTCATCCCCACCATCATCACCCTCATCTTCGTCCATTGATGTGTCTCCAGGTTCTGTACAATGTCCCCCCTGCTGAAAAAATAATAATATGGTGCATGTGAAACCGTATGCGACTAACCTCCTTGACGTTCATCACTGCATTGTTCTCGTTTTGTTGCACCTCTGGAGGAGTGACCTCTGCGTAACAAGCGTACTCAGAGCTAAAATTAGGTTTCGAGCTGGGGGAAGGGGCACCACTAACGTCGCTACCATAATCTACATCTGACTACCAAGAGTATAAGTGATTAGATGGTGTATACATACATGGACATGGATATTGACATGGACTAAAATTATCAACTTCACCTGGAATGCATAGATAGGCCACCGAGAACTAGCTGGTTCCAGGAGACGTTGTGCGGGTTGTGCAACCGTACCCCGAGGATTCTGAGGACATGATACATTTAGCATATGTTAGTGGCATATGATAGTTAAGGTCAAATTTACATAGAATTTGATAGGACCTTGTCGTCAGTGTCCGCAACCATCAAGTCTGGGACCTCTTCCATGGCAACTAAACCATCCACATTGTTATGATGTGTATCCTAACAAATAACAAGATTAATTTAAGCTATGTATGATTCCATCTTTTATATATGTATTTTTTACCTCCTTTGTTCTTAATATTTTTTTTTTCTATTGTCACTACTTGTCCACCCGGATGGACATCCACTGTATCTGTATCTGTAACGACTTGCCCTTCTCTCTCAGTGATCCCCTTTCAGAAAAAATAAAAATGATAATTAACTTGGCCAATAGAAAATGTGGTGACGTTTTTTTTAAACCTCTGTTGTGTGGGGCTGAATGCTAAGTTACGACATCACCTGTCCATCTTCTCCACATACCGGCTTGGCTGATTCTTTTACATTCTTGTCCTGCATTATATGAAAAGAGATTGAGGGCATATTTATGTGCATATGACATATAGCAGTTAGTTAACCTTCTAAGTGGACAAATTAGATGGTTGGTCCTCCTCCATCATCATCGACTTCCTATGTATTTTGTCAAGCTCTTCCACTATTTTTTTCAACACTCGCAACGGGATCAAAGTCGTCCCCTCCTGTAATTATCATAAAATTTTGTGAGCTGCTCTTGTGTGATATTGTCTTCCTTGAACTCGTCCCATGGGACAATGACTGTGAGACTTGGAGGTGTTTGGTCCTGCTATGAATCATACCAGATTGGCGAAGTTCGCTTATTAAGTGTTCCATCATCTCGTCCATCATTGAATTTTTCATATTTTCCAAAACCTTCTTCATATCAGCGTCCCGTGACGCATTCATGACTTCCATATGCTCGAATACTCGTTTTATGTCGATTGAATTTGAATCTTGACCCCCAACTTCTTCCTGAACACGTTTTCTTTTTCCTTCCTCCTTTGGTTTTTTGCCTTGATTCTTTAGCTTCTTCTCCGGAACTATGACAGGCCACTTTGTGTATCCGCTGGACCACATCTCTTTGGAGAACTTGAATTGCTGACCGATAAGAAGTTTCATGTATTCTATGGACTTGTCCTCAACCTCGTCTTCCCACTAATGATTCTGAATTTTCATGGATTTTACTTATCAATTGCATCGATTCTGAGGTCTAAAAGCGTGCATACATCACATTTATGGTTGATTTCACTAAGTTTAGGATTTTTAGACTTTTGCATTATAATTTGCATATGCACGCATTTTGGAGGTTTTTCAGGACTTTCAGGAGATTTTGGGAAGGATTTGAGAAATTTCAGAAAAACAACACTTCAAGTTGAATGGAGCAGCACTCAGCACTCAGCATGGAATGGACTGAACTTACCTCAGAGCACTTGAAGGATCGATCCCAACACTATGCAGGATCGATCTCAGGCACTTCGGCGACAAAAAAGGATCGATCCCACTCAGCACCTTTGGGATCGATCCCAACACTATGCAGATCGATCCCATAGCCACTCCAGATCGATCCTGCAAGCACTTCGGATCGATCCCCCTCTTCATTCTTTCAACATTTCTGATGAAGTCTTAAACAAAGCCAAGGAAGTGCACGAATATGAAGTTGGACTAAGAAGAGAACATACGAGATCGATCTCACTTATATTGGGATCGATCTCAGGCACTCAACGCTGGGATCGATCCCAACCTCCTACGTACTTTAGACGCACTCAACGCTGGATCGATCCCAAGCAACCATCTTTAGTCCGGATCGATTGTGCACTCACTTACTCCAAGGCAAACACGCTCCGACCCGACCAACTCGTATCCGGATACCACCTCNGATCAAAGATAATGATTAGCATTTTGTCTTTAGTGCAAATTAGGGATTTTCTCTGAACACTATAAAAGCTCTAATTCGCCTCCATTTGCACAAGCTTTAGTTGTTCTTTCCTTTTTAGGCTTTTGTCTTAGGTTTTCATTTCTTAGTTTTGTTCTTCATGTTCATGGTGTAAAAACTATTTTTCATTCAAGTCTTTAGTTAATCTACTGTTTTTCCTTTGATTTCTTGCTTAGCTTTAGGTT
>OVBE01014601.1:0-11980 GCA_900406425.1 Iberis pinnata | reverse complement strand
GTGAGGAGAAACACTTGGTGCTTAATTGGGAGAAGTGTCACTTTATGGTGACAAATGCAATTGTGTTAGGACACAAAATCTCTGCGAATGTTATTGAGGTTCATAGGGCTAAGATTGAGGTTATGACTAACTTGCAGGCACCCAAGTCTGTGAAGGATGTTCACAACTTTATAGGACATGCTGGTTTCTACAGAAGGTTCATTCAGGACTTCTCAAAGATTTCCAGACATCTTACCAATCTTTTGTGCAAGGAAGTCAAGTTTACATGGGATGATGAATGCCAGAGTACTTTTCACGCTATCAAAGGAGCTTTAGTTAGTGCTCCAATAGTCCAGCCACCAGATTGGGATTTGCCTTTTGAGGTAATGTGTGATGACAACGATTATGCAGTTGGTGCAGTTCTAGGCCAGCGAAAGAACAAGAAGCTTCATGTGATATACTATTCCTCAAGAACACTAGATGGAGCTCAATGCAATTATGCAACCACTGAGAAGGAATAACTAGCAATAGTTTTTTCTTTTGAGAAGTTCAGATCCTATCTAGTAGGATCCAAAGTAGTAGTTCATATCGATCATGCAGCTTTGAGGTATCACCTGAACAAAAAGGATGCTAAACCCAGATTACTACGTTGGATTTTGCTTTTACAGGAATTTGACTTAGAGATCAAGGAAAAATGAGGAATAGAGGATGGAGTTGCAGATCATTTATCGAGATTGAGAGTGGAAGATGAGGTTTCAATCAATGATAGCCTTCTTGAGGAACATATCTATGCTATAAGCACTAGAGTGGATGAGAACCCTTCTACCTCTAATCAATCTAAATCTGCAGTCATTACTCCTTGGTTTCGTGATTTTGCTAACTATCTTGCTGCTGATGTTGAACCATAGGACTTTACAGTTTACCGAAAGAAAAAGTTCTTAAGGGATGTCAGACACTATTACTAGGATGAACCTTATCTTTACAAGCTATGTTCATATGGGATGTTCCGAAGGTGTCTGCCTGAAGAAGAGATTCAGAATGTCTTATACCATTTCCATGGTTCTAATTATGCTGGTCACTTCGCTACATTCAAGATTGTTTCTAAGGTGCTTCAAGCTGGTTTCTGGTGGCCTACAATGTTCAAGGATCTCATGCTTACATCGCTTGTTGTTATTCATGCCAAAGACAAGGAAACATATCAAAACGAAATGAGATGCCTCATAACTTCACTTTAGAAGTAGAAGTCTTTGATGTGTGGGGAATTGACTTCATGGGTCCTTTCCCTATGTCTCATAAGAATCTCTATATCCTTGTTGCTGTTGATTATGTTTCTAAGTGGGTTGAAGCAATTGCAAGTCCCACTAATGATTATAAGGTTGTGCTAAATATGTTTAAATCTGTGATTTTTTCCAGGTCTGGAGTACCTAGAATTGTAATCAGCGATGGAGGCTCTCATTTCATCAATAGAGTTTTCGATGGGTTACTAAAGAAGCATGGAGTTAAACACAAAGTGGCTACACCATATCATCCTCAGACTAGTGGTCAAATTGAAATCTCAAACAGGGAGATCAAGGCTATTTTGCAGAAAAAGGTGAATGGATCCCGAAAGGATTGGTCTTTGAAGCTAGATGATGCTCTTTGGGCTTACAGAACAGCAATCAAAACCCCCTTAGGTACTACTCCTTTCAATCTCGTTTATGGAAAAGCTTGTCATCTACCAGTAGAACTGGAGCATAAAGCTGCTTGGGCTATTAAGTTGCTGAACTTTGATATGAAGACCGTAGCAGAAAGACGTCTAATTCAATTACATGAGTTGGAAGAAGTTTGACACATAGCCAATGAGAACTCAAGAATTTACAAAGAACGGACCAAATCTGCTCATGACAAGAAGATCATTCCATGTTATTTTCAACCAGGTGATCAGGTGTTGCTCTATAACTCTCACTTGAAGCTGTTCCCTGGTATGTTGAAATCTAGATGGTCAGGAACGTTTATGGTCAAGGAAGTGAGACCATACGGTGTTGTTGTTCTATTTAATCGCCAAGATGGTGAGTTCGTTGTGAACGGTCAAAGGCTGAAGCCTTATCTAGCTACTTCAGAACTTTCAGAGGTAACTGACATACCTCTTGCTGATCCTACCTCGAATTAGAGGTAAGTACCGTCAAGCTATTGACGTTAAACAAGCGCTGAGTGGGAGGCAACCCACTGTTTTTAGAGTCTTTGTTTCTTTTTTTAGTTCGAGTCAGTCCCATTATTAGTTACTAACATATTAACTTTAGTTTTGAATTCATGAGTGCCTTAGCCATCAAATGCAAGAAGAAAAAGGTATTTTTCGGAGTCAGAGGTTTAGACCGATCGGTCCACCCATGGACCGATCAGTCTAGTCCATCAGGGAGTTCCGGAGACTTCAGACCGATCGGTCTAAAGTCCCTTGAAAATTTTTTTATTCAGACCAATCGGTCCATATACAGACCGATTGGTCCGAGCCCAGGTAAACAAAAAAATTGATTTTAAAATCGGATTTTAAACCGGATTTGACCTATTTCACTTGATTTAAACCGGTTTCTACCCCTTCCTACCCTAATTTCGAAACCCATCTCCTCTTCTTCCCCTTCACTTCTCTTTTTCCCCCAAAACCTCCATTGATTCTCCCAAGCTTTTCTCCACCATTCTCCATCGATTTGCCTTGTTTTTGGGTTGATTCCTTCGATTTTCTTGCACTAATCTCCTCCCTTCCATCGATTTCCCCAAAGGTAATGTCTCTAACCCCTCATTTTCCTTGAATCCGAAATTGACTTAGGGTTTGTGATTTGGTGCGAAATTGGGTAGTTTTAGAGTGGAATCTTGCCTTATTTGCTTCTCCTAAGTAGTTTTGATGGATGCATGATGGTATTTGATTGAGAATTCTACTTTTGATTTCCAACTTGAGAAACTTGGGATAGTTGATGATTGTTGCCAAAATTGCTCTTGATTGTATGAGATTACTTCACTTTAGGACTAGTATATGCTTAATGACTATGATTCTTGCTAATTTCTTGGTTAGTATTGCTTGATCATCTCTTGTCTACTCTTTACTTAGTCCACATTGTTTTGATAATCACAATTTTGCAACATATTAGTTTGATGTTTCTTGATGGATGTTTCAATTGCTTGGTTGGTTTGTTTGGATTTGTCACATGGTTGGTTCACTAGTTTCTCTTGCTAATTTGTCCTTATTATTGCTTTATTGATGTGAACCATAAGATATTTGTGTTTGTGTATTGAATGCACACTCATTCTCTTTTGAGTCTTATTTCTTTTGCAGATGTCTCAGAACCAAACCACTGCTACCGGACGTCCAAAGCGGAATTGCAATACCAAACAAACCAACCCTCCAAAGCGGATCTTGCTCGACAATTCCTTGCCTCAGTCCGTCATCGACACATCAACCCAAAGGCACCTAGAGTTGATGAGACTTTCATGTGTTTCATTGTCCTTGGGCAATACTACGAGTTTACCATGCAGACTTTATGCAAGATCATGGGGTTTCTCACTATTGGCTACAAGCGGTTTATGACCGAGTTTACTGAGCACCAGGCTTTATGGGATCTTATTGCTAGGGGGGAAACTTCAAGTCTTGAGCAGCCAAGCAGGCTAGGATTCGCAACCCTACCATCCGCATCTTTGCGCTGATTCTTAGTCTCCTTTTCTATGGAAAGGATGATGCAGGTTCTTTGCGAGAAGCCGAGCTTGAGTTCATCCATTTTGGTATCAGCCAATTGATCGGGTAAATCTATGTGGAGAATCAGAAGAAGGAATTGCACACCAATTTGGGTTTTCTCTTTTCCAAGACTCTAGTTGAGCGCAAGACTCTAGCTTTAACTAATCCTACACGCATTGAGGTGATCAGAAGTCTTATTACTCCCATTCTGGAGCACATTGGCATTCCGGTTCAGCTTTTCGAGTGCAAGAAGGAGTTATTGTTCATGGATATGGCTTACTTGAGGACTGCTGGTACATTGAGAAAGGGAAACATCTACAAGTTCCAGAATCTCTCAGGTACAAAGCTCGAATGCCTTCTCCCGAACTCAAATATCACAAGACTTGTCTCGCTCGACAATGTTTACTTCTTACCCGATCCACAACACTTGGTAAAGGGTAAAGCTGGAACCGCCAACGTTCCTTTGATATCCGGTGGACCGAGTCGCAACCATCCTAGTTCTTCTCATGCGCAGGTACATGTTTCTGATTCTGATGAGCAGGTTGATGATAGTGAGTTTGATTTACCCCCACACCGAGCTGACATGACTCCCAACGAGAAGATGGAGTGGCTTATGACTTCTCAAGAGGGCAACAATGCAATGCTGAGGCGGAACAACAGCTTGATGAGGCGTCTCAAGAAGATCATTTCGAGACTTCGTCCTTCATGTTTCTGTTCCCCATCTCGTGAGCGCGATGAAGACTTGGAGCCAGCTTTTGCGGCAACACCGGTGAGCTCAGCTAGAGCCCGTTCTGATGGAAATTCCCTCTCAGACGACATCCCACCACCAGATGACTCTACACCATTCGAACAACCCACGATTTATTTCTGATGAGTCTAGGCTTTGTTATCTTGAACTCATGTTATTTTCTTTGCATTTTAGACTTATGTATTTTTCTTATTTTCTTATTTTCTCCTTTTCTCTGATTTATTTTCACACCGGGACGGTGTGAAGTAAGTCTGGGGGAGGGACTAAGTACTAACGCGGATCTAACGTTTGTTTTGGATGTTTGTCAGAAATGATGAAATTTTCCAATTTTTCGTTTTTGAATTCGCTGTGTCTTGAGTCGAAGGAACCGTGATCAAAACCAATGATGATAGTTAACCAAGTGTGGGTACGGTTTTCGATCTTTCTAGATTACTAACTTAGATTGATTGTTTAGATTAGGACTGGAACCCCATTGCTGATTGATTGTTTCTGAAAGTTCTGGTCTTTGAAGTTATTGATGATTTAATGCTAGCTCAGCATTTATAGGACTTAATCTGAATTCGAAATATTCTTGTCTATGGTGTTGATTTAATTTGAGAATTAGGTACCTTGCTCTTCAGTGTTCTGTAAAACCGACAAGTTCTTCCAGTACGGTCTGAGTCCTTTCTCTCTCTCCCTTCAGAAAAATGATAAAAATCGGTTTAGAAAAATTGTTGAAAGCGTGACCTTTTAGTCCGTAGTCATTGCCGAGGCTATTGAAAAATAGTTAGAATCATGAAAACGCAGAAAAGTGAGAACATAAAAAGAAAAAAAAAGAAAAGAAAAGAAAAACGCAGAAAAGTGCGAATCTTTAGAAAAGAAGTGAGAAAGGGAGAAAAAGGAACAAGACCGGAAGTCGGTTGATGCTCTGTTTGGTATGCGCATTTTGATAGAAAAGGTATTTGAGTAAACTGATTGATATACCATAGATAAGAATGCATGTGTTTGAACTTAAATGGATTTAGAGAGATGGTTGATTTGATTTAATACTTCTTTGATTTGGGATTTAGAGTAGGAAATGGTTTCTTAGTTCAGTGGTGGTAAACAGTCCAGTCTAGGTAGTTGTTTGAGATTGGTGTCCTTTGGGATTTGAATATGTGCTTATGGTTGTTGAGGTTTTGTGAGTTTATGTGTGGTCCTTTTCAAACCTCGTCTCCGGATTAAATCTTGCTTTACTTGAGGAAAAGCAAAGATCTAAGTCTGGGGGAGTTTATCTTACTCAGATTTAATGCATTTTAGTGGGCATTTATGCCTGCTTGACTTGCATTATCTGAGCTCTTTCTTTGTAAATTGGAACTTTCTAAAGACTTTCAGGTGTTCGGGTCGATTTGGATTAAAAGTGCTGAATCGCTGTTTATTTGGATAGAATCTGGCTAAGTGAAGAACTGAAGAACCAATTTGGTCTCAGGTTGGTAAAATATGAAGAAATGAAGTTAAACAGACTTTAGATCGATCGGTCAACCCTTGGACCGATCGGTCTGAATATCCGAAGAAAACAGAAGATTTGGACCGCCCGGTCTACAGCTGGACCGATCGGTGCATATGAGCACGGAGAAGACGGACCGATCGGTCTGAGCTTGGACCGCTCGGTCCAATGAGCCTGCGAGATTTTAAGAAGATTTCCATATTTTACAGAAAAATCCTCAAGGTTATCCAACTTTTTCCTATTTCTATTTTTATTCTTTTAAACTATAAAAGCCTGTTGGCTTAGGTTATTTTTATTCTATCTTTACTTTTGCAAAACTTGAGAGCTTTACTAGAAGAAAGAATTCCTGAACCTTTATTTGGAGAAGAAATTCTGAACCTAGATTTTAATATATTTATTTATTTGATTTCAATTATGTGTTCTTCTCAAAAATTGATTTTTCTTTGCTTTGATATGTCTGAGTAGTTCGGTAGTTAGGTTATAGGGTTTTCCAAATGGGAAAACAGGTTTGAATGTTAGGTTTAACATTGTAGGATTGAAATTGATAGGTTCTTAGTCTAAATCCGTTCTTAATGCATGAATTAGTTTGATCACCTAGTTCATGATTATAGGTTGATAAATACGAAGGAATTTGATTTAGAAACCTGACCTAATTTAGATGAATAAGTGTTTAAACTTTCGAGAGTATTGTTTTAATGCTTATGAACAATTAAATCTGAGTTTTAATGCATGATCGGATTGTTTTAAAGACGGCGAGAGTTTTTCTCTGACAATTTGATCATATGGTCTAATACTCCGGGAGGAGATTATTCCAAATTCGTTTTTCATGTTGAGAACTATTTTCAATCTAAATCCTGCATGTTAACTTGACTTTAAACCTGAATACCTACGGATTTCCCTATTGCCTAGCACTTTATTATCATAGTTTTTAAACCATTTTTAATTACCGTTTTGATCAAAATCAAATCTATTATTCTCACTTTAACCATATTCGAAGTTTTAAATTGAACGTGCATTTCTGGTCTCTGTGGATTCAATACCTTTCTATACTTCTTTCAACTGTTCTATGCAGTATTAGTTAGGATTAAATTCTTAACCTATCAAAGCCCAACGCTTGACGGGAAGGATCGCTGCTCTACACAGATTCATTTCGCGGTCAACCGAGAAATGCCCGCCGTTTTTCCAACTCTTGAAGGGGAACAAGCGTATTCTTTGGGATGACCAGTGTGAGAATGCGTTCTCCGAGCTGAAGAACTATCTCTCCAACCCACCAGTGTTGGCGAAACCCGTGCAGGGAGAAACCTTATACTTGTATGTAGTGGTGTCTCCTGTCGCAGTAAGCGGGGTACTAATCAGAGAGGATGAGACTAAGCAAAGACATGTCTTTTACATCAGCAAAAGATTAGTTTCTCCCGAGACGAGATACACGATGGCCAAAAAATTAGCTCTTGCAGTTATAGTTTCAGCAAGAAAGCTACGCCCGTATTTGTAGTCTCACTCGAGTGTGGTGATGACGACACAACCACTGCGAACAATTCTTCATGGTCCAAACTAATCCGGAAGGATGGTCAAATGGGCCACAGAATTGAGCGAGTATGAGATCGAGTACCGAAATAGGCTAAGCACAAAATCGCAGGTGCTATCAGATTTCATTGCCGAGCTACCAATTGGGGTCCAGGAGAGATCGCCATCCCAGCAAGTTTGGGGGCTACAAGTTGATGGCTCGTCCACACGATCAGGATCTGGAGTCGGGGTGCGGTTAGAATCCCCAACGGGAGAAGTGATCAAGCAGTCGTACAGACTCGCGTTCAACGCTTCAAATAACAAGTCGGAGTATGAAGCGCTCATTGCCGGCTTGAGATTAGCTTTGGGAATTGGGGTTAAGGACCTCCAAGCTCAAAGTGACTCTCAACCCGTAGCAAGCCAGATCAGTGGAGAATACGAGCCTAAAGACGATAGAATGGGAGCTTACTTAGAATTCATTCAAGGGCTCATAAGTCAGTTCAACCGATTCAAATTGACGAGAGTTCCGCAAGGTGAAAATAGTTCGGCGGATGCGCTTGTTGCGTTGGCATCAACATCCGACCCCCTGGTGCAAAGGATGATAACAGTAGAGACTATCAAAACACCAAGCATAGATGTTGCAGGAAATACTATGGCGATACAGACGCGATCAATGAGAAGGCGCTCTCATCAAACTCTTGCGGACAAACCGGCGGGAGCTATCCTCGATCTTGACCATGTTGCCAAAGGGAACCTCACCCCAACTAGCGATGAGCCCAACCCTGACACTAGTTGGAGTGACAATGTTCAAGATGCGGCGGATCAAACGGACAATGAAGAAGTCGACCAAGAGGACAATGACATCGAATCGGGTGGCGCCACTAATGAAAAAAGAGATCCTGTGAGCAGTCGGCTTGACACCGAGCAAGTACCTGCAAGAAACACGGGATCTGATGGCTCCCCTCCTGATTCAGATGTTGACAACCCACTAAATGTCAAGCAAGCTGACGTAGCCGATGAGCAAGTACCAAGAGATTTGGGCTAGGCAAAACCTAGATTGGAGGGCACCTATCGAGGCGTATATTACAACAACAAAAACGCCAGATGACAAGTGGCAGGCGCGAAAGCTGAAAGTGAGAAGTGCGCGGTTTTGTATGGTCACCGGACTCCTCTACAAATGCAGTATCGTTGGGCCTTACCTTGTGTGCATGGGACCCGAAAAAGCATTAACCATCATAACGGAAGTTCATGAAGGCTTTAGTGGGTCGCACTCGCCGGGAAGGACTCTAGTTCTAAAAATCAAACGGTTAGGATATTTCTAGCCGAGTATGGTAAAGGAATGCAAGGAGTACGCACGGCGGTGTGAGCAATACCAAAAGCATGCCCCATTCATACACCATCCTACCGAACAATTGTCATCTATCTCCTCTCCATATCCGTTTATGAGATGGTCTATGGATATCGTCAGACCACTTCACCCTTTGACTGGGGGGCAAGATTCTTGTTGGTGTTGGCGGACTATTTCTCCAAATGGATAGAAGCCAGAGCTTTCAAAAATGTTACCGAAACAGTAGCCCAAAAGTTTGTATGGCGAAACGTGATATATCGTCACGGTTTGCCTTACGAGATAGTAACTGATAATGGACCCCAGTTCATCTCAACCAAGTTCAAGGCATTCTGTTCCACATGGAAAATAGGGTTAAGCAAGTCAACACCAAGATTTCCACAAGGGAACGGCCAAGCGGAATCAGCAAACAAGACTTTACTCAGCAACCTGAAGAAAAGGTTGGGGGCTTTCAAAGGGGGATGGGCCAATGAACTCCACAGAGTCCTGTGGGCGTGCCGAACTAAACCTAGGAAAACGACTGACGAGACTCTGTTCTCTCTCTTGTATGGGATGAAAGCGGTAGTTCCTACGGAGGCAACTGTCCCCGGACTTCGTAGAACAGTCAACACGGTGGATCCCGGCGAGAATGATGAGATGATGAAAGACAGCCTCGACCTTATAGACAAGAGGCGAGACCAAGCGTCAGCAAGGCTCCAAAAGTATCAGCACGCAGTGGCTCGCTATTACAATTCTCGGATAAGGATCCGACGTTTCAGTGTGGGTGATCTCGTACTTCGGTGGGTATTCTCGAATACAGCCGAGTATGGCGCCAGAAAACTAGGCATAAACTGGGAAGGTCCTTACAAAGTAACGCGAGTTGTGCGCTACGGCGTGTTTGAGCTGAAGTCCGAAGATGGCGTCAAGATCCCGAGGTCGTGGAATGCGATGCATCTTAAGGCATACTTCTAATTCCAAAAGTATAAGAAAGCATTGTAACCAAGTTTCTATGATTCGTTTGCATCAATAAAGAAGCCTCTGCGTTTTTGTTTTAACATTGGGGTATATTTATATAAAAAAGAGCCCGAACCGCACCTGCGCTAGAGGCACGATCCGAGCAGCTAAAAAAGCTAAAAAATGCTTAAGTAAAAAAAAAGCTAACCGAAAAAGCTTAAGATAAAAAGCTGAACTAAAGCTAAAAAATGCTTAAGTCAAAAGCTAAAAAGATGCTTAAGTCAAAAGCTATGCTTAAATCAAAAGCTAAAAAATGCTTGAGTAAAAAAAAAAGGCTAAGCGAAATAACTTAAGATAAAAAGCTGAACTAAAACTAAAAAATGCTTAAGTTAAAAGATGTAAAAAACTTAAGTTTAAAAGCCGAACAAAAAACTACGATAAAAGCTAAAAACGGCTAAGTCTAAAAGCTAATATAAAGAGGCTAAAATAAAAACTCTAAAAGCTAAGACAAAGAGGCTAAAATAAAAGCTAGAAAATGCTAAGTGAAAGCCAAAATCTAAGTTAAAAAAAAGTTCACAAATCGAAAACCGCGCTCAAAGATTAAAATGAGCCCGGAAGGAACTTAAGCAAAAGCTAAAAAAAGGTTTAAGGCCTAAAGGCCGGACTAAAAAAGAAAAAGGATTTAAATGAAAGCATAAACAACGCTTAAATAAATCCATCAAAAGTCTCCAATAAATAAAGCATCAGGTCATCCTGAGCAACATATGACAAAAGTCTAGAAAATATAAAGTAAGCTCTAGGGAAAAACCCAAGCAAAATACTGAAATATAAGAAGATAGAGAAAATAACACGTCTCCGAATCATGAAAATAAAAGCGGAAAAGCAATCCTAAGTCTGAGAGGGATCTTCGCAACAACAGCGGGGATCTCCTCCACCAACTCATCCATCTTGAGTCCAATGTTGGACCTAAACTCGTCAATAAGAACCGCAGCATCGGTCGAAGTGGAGGCGGGAACGGCGGTGGCTGACTCCGGAGGGGGAACGCGCGAGCTCCCATCAAGAGTGAGAACCAGAGTTGTGACCGGAGAGGATGGCAGAATCTCCAAAGCCGAAGGCGGGGGCGAAGGTCCTGAGAAAAGCCGCACAAATCCCTCCAAGTCGAGAGGGGGAATCTTCGCCTTGGCTTCGTCAGACGCCTTCCTCGTAGCTTTGCTATCAAAAGTAAGAACTTCAAGCTCCACCTTGGGATATGGGACCTCACCTTTCTCAATGTTCGTAAGAAGCTCAAGGTTGGTGTTGACTTCACGAAAGTACACAAGCGAGTCTCGGGCGGCATTTTGAGCAACAAGGTGAAGCTTGACCTGCTCAATCCCCTCGTGGACCATCTCGGCAACCGCTTTCTTCGCCTCATCTCTAGCTTGAGTTGCGTCAATATCCCGAGAGCTAATAAGTGCATTGATACAAGCCTCCGCCTCTTCGAGACGAGAGGTGAGGGCGACTTTCTCAGCCTCAAGTGCTAGCTTCTCCTGAAAATAAGAAAAGGACTCGGATCATAAACTTCTCATGCATCTCGGTCTGATCCTCCTTCGCATCCATCGCTGCGGTCTTCGCAGCGAACATGCGACTGCGAGCTTCCTTCAGCTTCGCTGTGAGCGAAGCAACCTGGTCCTCCGCGGCTTTCACAAGTTGGCGGCCAAATAGCTCGAGAGTACTATTGTACCAACCTAAAGACTGCACAAAAGAAAGACACGAAGCTTAATCAACACTTAGTAAAAATAATAATGATAAAGTGATGAAAGATAAGCAAGACAATAAATGTGTCCCATTTACCTCGCCGACGCTCCTAGAAAACTTCTTGTAGTGATCGCAAACCTCATCCGGAAGATTCGGAATCACTGGGTCCTTACATCCCTAAAAGCGGAAGTGGCGAAAAAGGTGTGAGGACGAGTCCATGTCCGAAACGATCGACTTGTTTGCCTTGTAGTCGAAACCCCAGTCGTACTTCTTCCTCTTTCCGTCACCTCATGTGTTCCCTTGATCCGGGAGTTTCCTTTTTAAGGATCCTCGCCAAGAATGAGCACCTTCAGCAGCCAAAGAAGCATCTTAGGCCACGAGCAAAGCGATGACAAGTCAGCGACTCGGCTTAGCGATAGCCACGCGGTCAGCTCACACCATCAGGGCTTTCCTAGCTCTCTTTGCTCCTTTATCTGAGTTGGCGGGAAGAGAAACAGCGGGGGTGGAAGAGGCAGCAGGTGGCGCTTCGCGACGCGCCGGCGCGCCGGCATCCTGAGCAACAGCATTCTTGGC
>OVBE01014600.1:0-11980 GCA_900406425.1 Iberis pinnata | reverse complement strand
AAACTTAGTGAGATCGACCATAAATGTTATGTATGCACGCTTTTAGACCTCGGAATCAATGCTAATTGATAAGTAAAATCCATGAAAATTTAGAGTCATCAGAGCATAAGCAGTTTTCAGCAATTGTCTACTGCCTTTCTAAAACATTACTCGATCTTCATCGAGAAAAAGGCCTCGATGGCGGATCTATGGACACTAGCTCAAGGATGTCAACAGCCATTATGAAAATTTATTGAAAGATTTAAGAAAATAGTTTCCCGGCGGACAATACTTGACGAGGCAGCAATAGCAGCCTTGCGCAATTCTTTGTGGTACGAGTCACGTTTTCGGGAAAAACTTGTTCAAAATCATCCCCAGGCATTGGAGGATGCCCTACATCGTACCCATTGTTTCATCAAGGCAGAAGAAGAGAAAGTTAAGTTGACGAGGATACATGGTAAGGAACGTCTAGGTCAAAAAGACAAAGATGAATACAGAGAACCACATCAGCATTATAGTATGGCATTTGAGAAGAAGAAAGACCTGATCCATTATGTTCATGGTCAAGGTAGTCAGGCGCATATCTTACCCAGACAGGCAAATGATAACCTAAAGGCTTTTTGCGAATTTCATGGAAGGACGGGGCAAAACAGTTGGCCAGTCAACTCGACTACTCGTCCAAAACGTGGTAAAACATAATAATTTTCAGAGACCCCCAATTGGGCCAGATATGGAGCCACCAGAGAGGGACAGAGAAGATCTGAATGACGAGGTCCGGCCCATACCGCGTCGACGGATTAATGTTATAATGGGTGGACTGCATCATTGCAACGATTCTGTTAGGGCAACCAAGAAACTAGAATGCAGGGCGTCGATATTAGTGGNCTCGTCCGTAGGCGGAAACGAGGTCTTAATTAAGTTCACACAGGCAGATGCGCATGACGTAGACGCTCCTCATAATGATTTTCTTGTCATTGAGCTGATGTTCGTAGACTGCAAAGTATCCAGAGTTTTGATAGATACAGGGAGTTCAGTGAACACTATTTTCAAGGATACTGTCGACACAATGGAGATTGACGAGGTAAAGATGAAACCATCATCCCAAGTACTTACAAGTTTCAGTGGTGAAACAGTCACTGCGACCGGAAGCATCAAACTCCCAATAAGCATTATGGGGGTGACTCGCATTGTCAAGTTGCTGGTCGTCGACGAGCACCCAGTTTTTAATGCAATTATGGGTACTCCTTGGCTGTTCATGATGAAGGCGGTGGTGTCCGTGTATCACCAATGTATCAAATTCTCCATACCCAGAGGAACCAAGACAGTCAGAGGAAATCAATGATCTGCACGTACTTGCTTTAGAGTCGAGCACAAAGCCCGCAAGAAGTTGGAAGCATTGCAATTACCAATGAAGTTTGAAGATTCGCCAGGACCATCGTCGACAACCAAGCAATGCACTGCAGCCTTAGAGCCCATCGACCAAGTTTCTATCGATGATAGCAAACCATCGCGACACACTAGTATTGGTCGTTATCTGCAAAAGGATATTCGCAACTAGCTTATCTCCTTTCTAAAGGATAACGTAAGTACCTTTGCCTGGAAAATGTCCCATATGAAAGGCATCAACCCGTCCATCATGTGTCACGAGCTCAACATCGATCCTACCATAAAACCCGGTCAGGAAAAAGTGCCGGAAGCTGGGGATTGAACAAAACCAAGCGGTTAATCACGAAGTAGAGAAATTGTTGCAGGCCGGTTCTATAGTCGAGGTAAAATACCCAGAATGGATAGCTAATCATCTTGTGGTTAAGAAGAAGAATGGGAAATAGAGGGTCTGCATTGACTTCACTGATTTAAATAAAGCATTCCCAAAGGATAGCTTCCCACTCGCCCATATAGATAGTCTGGTCGAGGCTACGACCGGGAATGAACTACTCTCTTTCATGGACGCATTCTCTGGTTATAACCAAATTATGATGCACCCAGACGATTAAGAAAAAACCGCTTTAATCACAGACCACGGTATATATTGTTATCAAGTTATTCCTTTCGGGTTGAAAAATGCCGAAGCCATGTACCAACGATTGCTTAACAAAATGTTCTTGTTTCATTTGGGTAAAACGATGGAAGTCTATATATATATGATATGCTCGTAAAAATTACCTCGGCATCTGATCTATGTTTCACATCTACGAAGTTGTTTTCAAATCCTCATTCTATACGGGATAAATCTAAATCCTGCAAAGTGCACGTTCGGTGTAAAGTCCGGTGAATTCCTCGGCTATGTTGTAACTCAACGAGGAATAGAGGCCAACCCTAGAAAAATCTCTGCAATTCTAGACCTTCCATCTCCTCGAAATATACGAGAAGTGCAACATCTAACGGGCAGAGTAGCTGCTTTAAACAGCTTCATATCTCGATCGACAGAACGATGCCTCTCGTTTTACCAACTTCTCAAGGGCAATAAGACATTCATCTGGGATGATAAGTGCGAATTGGCATTCTCAAAACTTAAGGAATATATTTCGACTCCGCCTATCTTGGCTAAACCCCTTAGATGTGCAAATAGATATTTCTCTTCTTTTTTCTATTAACCGATAAGATTGTATAGTTTTTGAATGATTTTAGAATTTTTATGTATGTAAACTGGGTATTTTGACGAGATACTTAATGAGACGAATATTTATATGATTCCAAAGGAGATACAAAATTTATGCTCGATAAGTCTTTGTAATGTCATTTCTAAAACTCTATGCTAACATTTGAAGAATATTTTACCACACATTATCTTTGAAACACAGTCGGCTTTTGTTAAAGGACGTGTCATCTCAGATAATATCCTTCTAACTCATAAGGCTTTCCATGCTATCAATACCAAGGAGGCGCGTAAAAAGAATTTTATGGCCCTAAAGACGAATCTAAGTAAAGCTTATGACAAGGTGGAATGGATCTTTCTTCAGGGACTTAGGTGAAAAATGGGCTTTGTGTCTAAATGGATTAATTAGGTCATGTTCTGTGTGACATCGGTGTCTTATCGAGTATTAATAAATAGAGAAACAAAAGGTTCAACCCAACCTTCACGGGGACTCAGGCAAGGCGAGCCTCTGTCTCCGTATTTGTTCATTCTCAGCACCGATGTCCTTATTGATAATCTTTGTGCTTTCTAGGAAAAAGGAGAGATTCGTGGTATTAAAATGGCTATAGCATGTCCATCCATTTCTCATTTACTCTTTCCATGTGATAGTCTTTATTCTGTAGAGCTACTCCTGCTAACTGTGATAAGATTCTAAGTGTTCTAAATATGTATGGGGAAGCTTCTGGTCAGCGAATTAACTACGATAAATCTACTGTTTTCTATGGAAAAAAAGATACTTATATCTGATCGGCAAATCCTAAATACATGTTGAACATCACAACCGATGGTGGAGCTGATCGATATTTTGGGATCCCTAAACATCTGAAGGTATCAAAAGCCCAAATATTTGCTTATGTTCAAGATAAGCTGAATAGTCAGATAAATGGTTGGTCTGCAATATTCCTTTCTAAAGGGGGAAAAGAGCTTATGATTAAGTCGGTACACAAGAGCTGTCTACTCATATTATGTCATGCTTTCGTCTACCAAATGGCTGGCTCTTGAAATTCATTAGTACAATTTATGTGTTCTAGTGGGCTACGAAACCAGGGGTTAGAAGAAACGTTTGGGTGGCTTGTAAGAAGGTGTGTCTCCCAAAGAAGCTCCATAATTTAGGTTTCAAATCACTAGACGTGTTTAACCATGTGTTATTGGCTAAGAAAATTTGGCGGGTACTTCATAAACTGGATTCCCTCCTTGCAAAATTATTTAAGGGAAGAAACTTTCGAAATCAACTGCCTTTTCAAGCAAAACAACCAAATTCCCCCTTATATGGATGGAAGAGTATATTGGGAGTACCAGGAGAATACCTACACCCACCAAAATGCCTTATTCCTAAATTTTATCCAGATCTAATGGCATATGATCTGATACTAGACGATGGAAATTCGTGGAGAGTACCTCTCCTAAACCATCTTTGTGATCCAAATGGTGTGATTCAAATACTAAGTATTACGCCTTCATGACTTCTGGCATATGGTTATTTTTGGCACTACACAAAACATGGCCAAACATAGCATCAATTTTTAGGTCTTTAGGTGTTCATATACCGAATTTATAGTTGATATTGGCACGTTTGTAATTTTTAGGAATTTTTGCATGTATTTTGGAGATTTTTCAGGACTTTAAGGAGTTTTCAAGAAGATTTGTGAGAATTCAGAAGAGACACGGAAAATGCATGGAACAGAACCAACACAAAGGCCTGGTTCGATCCAGCACAAGGCCCTGCTCGATCACTACAACTCTTTTTGCTCGTTCCAGTGATCGAGCCACACCCAAGCCCGAATCAATCTCATGATCGAGCCCCTTCTACACGGCTCGATCTCTCCCTCGAACACCTCCACTTTTGGCTCGATCTCGTGATCGAGTTACATCTCCTTTCGCTCGATCACTCCCAAAACTCCCTCGGCCCAACTACTTCTCTTGGCCACCTCGATCAAGCACGCTACTCCGCCTCAACCTTTGGCTCGATCTCATGATCGAGCCACTTCTATTCCACCTCGGCCATCTCTTCCTCGCCTCGACAGCAACACTTCTTTACGGCTCGATCCCGTGATCGAGCCAGACCATCTTTAGCTCGATCCTGCGATCGAGCCAAACCTCGTCTCGACACCATTTTTACATGGCTTGATCACAAGCATTTCTCATCTCGAGCCAAACATGCTCCGACCCGACCAACTCGAATTAGGAATAGAGCTGACCCAAGATCCAGTTTAATGATTATATTTTGTCTTTTATGCATTTTAGCGCTTTTCCTAAACATTATATATGCCCTAAAACGCCTCTATTTGGGACAGTCCTTATTTTTCAATTTTAGGTTTTGTCTTAGGTTTTAAGTTTTCTCTCTTTCGTTCTTCGTGTTCTTGATGTTAAACCAAGATTTTTTTTAAGTTTTATGCTAATCTACTGTTTTCTTTTACTTTCATGCATAGTTTAGGGTTGTGATCTATCTGGTGCATATTGATTTAAGTTTTAAGCTTTTAATCTTCTGTTTTAGCTTTGATCATTTTCCTCTGTTTTGTTACTGTGCCGTTGATGTTCTTGTTTTCTGTGTTGATATTCTTAATGTTTTAGATCTTCATATACTGCATCTTTGTTCTGCTTTCTGTTTTAGGGTTTTTAGAAAGTTTGTTCTTAGTTGTAGAAAACTTGTTCTTAGTTGTTGACCTTTGATCTAAAATGTTTTCTTTAGTAGCTATGCTTTTATGTTCTTCTGATTTTGCATCCCTTATGTTGTGTGAGTAGTGACCTAGGTTCCTTGAGGATGGGATAGGGTAGTGTTGTATCCTTGTTCCTCCTAGGTGTCTAAGCTTTAATGTTTTAATAGATCCCTTCTGTTTCATTGCACTTAATGCTGACATTTCAACCTGACACAGTGAGATCTAATCTTAAGCACTTCAACACTTGAAAAGTATTTCAATTGGAATGACCCGATCTAGTTAATTTCAGAGATTTGCATCCCCTTCTAAGGAATTCGATGCTTAGGATATGCATCTCATCCTAAGGAATTAGTTTTTTGGGAGGCTTATTGGCTTAGGTAGATGGTTCATAATGCCTGTTAGGTGTACTTCTGCTAACAGGAGTTAGGTCTGGTTGTCATCTAGTTTGATTTCGTTTGCTTAGGGATTGGATTTGATTGCTTGTGATTCTATCGCCTAGGGGTTAGCTCATTGTATGATGTATGTTAGACACTTAGGGAGTTTTAGGAGGAATACTGCCCAATTACCCCATACTTAGGGACCCTTTCTTTGATTGCATCTTTTCACTCTCTTACATTTCCTCTGATTTACTTATCTTGCCTTTCACCCTTTTTACTTACTTATGCATGTTTGCTTTTGTTACTGTTTTTAATTTTAACATGTTTCATTTCACTTAGGACTTGTTTGAAACCCCCATTTTCATATTTGACTTGAATACCCGCATCCACCAAGACCTCTTATTCTTGAATTTCATCCAGAACTAATGGTATATGATCTGATACTAGACGATGGAAATTCGTGGAGAGTACCTCTCCTAAACCAGCTCTGTGATCCAA
The DNA here is from genome assembly GCA_900406425.1 of Iberis pinnata. Lineage (NCBI taxonomy): Eukaryota > Viridiplantae > Streptophyta > Magnoliopsida > Brassicales > Brassicaceae > Iberis > Iberis pinnata. The sequence goes on along the minus strand of OVBE01014600.1, from coordinate 5,834 downwards.
ATGATGTGAGTCCAATACTAAGTATTACGCCTTCAAGACTTCTGGCATATGGTTATTTTTGGCACTACACAAAACATGGCCAATACATAGTTAAATCAGGTTATGCTTAACTTGAATCTACCTTAGATGCCGAATTGACTTACTATACTCAATTGTCATCTACTAACCGGTTAAAGGAACATGTATGCGATATGAAAGCCCCACCTCAGCTAAACACTTCCTATGGAAAGCTTTGTTTGGTGCTCTTTTCATTAAAATTAATTGGCAGATAGAAAATTGAATGTGGATCGCCTTTATTCTCACTGAGGCGTCTCCATTTAGGCAGTGAACGATGCTTTATTCACATGTCCTCGATTTCTACAATCTTGGGATCTATCAAAGATTCCTAATGCTCCATAAGTTTTCCCTTCTTCCAAGATTTTGGAAAAAAATTTGGTTATCTTTACCTACCAACGAGAAATAGTTGTCATAAGCCGATTATTATAATGATTTTAAGGCTCGCAATAAATTCATTTTCATGATTATTATAATGATTTGTTTGGAGAAACATTCAACATCAACACAAATAGAATCAATACCATGTTGAGTGCAAGGTAAACCAAGAACGAAGTCCATACTTATGTTGGTTCGTAGTTGTATGGTAAATAACTTCTTCGCATATGTTTCTTGAGGCTCTTATTCTACTACGTTGTAACTACAGGAAATTTGAATCGTATTGCAACTAAAGGAACCCACATAGCATCAAGAACGTTTTTGGAATCAAGGGCTTATTCTACTACGTTGAGCCAGTTAAAGAAGGATTGAATGTCAAGTTTGAAACCTCATTCCCACATGCTGTCGTTAGGTTGTCTCATATGTAGATCTCCATCTGCTCGATCATTAACAAAGATATTATATGGTCAAGGGCACAGTTATGATTACGTATGTTATCATGTCTTCGATTCCTAGGATGGGCTAAGATTGTTTGTAGCGCATTTTTGACGGCTGCCCGGAGAGCTTCTTGAAGACCCACTGTAAACACTTTGAGACTTTGGCGGAGATCTTCATCCTGATCGTCAGCTCTGTTATGTCGAGGTGCCATTGAATATTGGATCTCTTAAAAATTAAAAAGAGATTAAAATATAATACCAACAGGTGTAGCACGACCTTTGTTTGTGTTAAGATTCTTATTTAGTCTAAAATTTCCCAAGAGATCTAAACGTTATTTATTACATTGAAAATTTTATGATTCTATTTGCAATAAAGAGAAAGAGTTTCAAAAACCCTAATTTTTATTATAAATCAAAAGCTAAAAATCACAATAAATTATGAATACGTATATATAGTGTTCAAAAGCCATACAACCAAATCGTATAGCTTACGATGTATGATGCTACCTCACTACAAAGATCTCAACAACGAACTAATGCAGGATATGCTCGACGAAATTGAAGAATTGCGAGACCAAGCGCTGCTACGTATGCAGCACTACCAGCAAATGGCAGCTCGACACTATAACAAATGACTTCGACCAAGGCATTATGTTGTTGGAGACCTTGTCCTACGCCACGTTTTTGATAATACTAGAGAGTACGGAGCAGGAAAACTGGGGAGAAATTGGGAAGGACCATATGACGTTATTGGAATCATCGCACCAAACGTTTACCAGCTGACCACGCTCGATGGGCAACAGTTACCACGGCCTTGGAATGGACGACACCTTAAACTCTATCTCTAGTTCTTTTTTGTTTCGTTGTAATAGAACTACGTCTGGCTTGATCCCTCTAAAATGAGTACGTAGGCAGTTTTCGCGATATAAGAAGGCGCATCTACTTAAACTAAAAAACTCATGTACTTCAAGCCTTTTTCGTTTGGTTTTTGAAGGGGGGAGTAGGTCGTCCCCATGAAACTTCGGTCAATGAAACTTCACAAAATTCAGGAACACGTTCAAAGGAACTTCACAAAATTCGGAAACAAACGAGCTAAAGCCTCGTCGATCTGTTAACGATCTAAAGCCTCGTCGGTCCTAAACGAGCTAAAGCCTCGTCGATCCTAAACATGCTAAAGCCTCGTCGATCCTTAAACGAGCTAAACCCTTGTCGATCCTTAAACGAGCTAAAATCCCCATCGATCCTTAAACGAGCTAAAGCCTTGTCGATCCTAAACGAGCTAAAGCCTCATCCATCCTTGATACAAGCTAAAGCCTCGTCGATCTCAAAATAAACTAAGGCCTCATTTATCCAAATCTAGTTAAAACCTCATCAATTTGAAATAAGTCTTCGTCAAAAAGATTCAAAAGTAATAATTATAGCTTCATTGGTGCAAAATAGAATTTATGCAAAAAAACCTTGTCGATTAATTCCTTGTTGAAATTTCATAATTCAAAGTTTTACAAGGGGACAAAAATAAAAGTTAAAGTACAAAAGAGAGCGATCATGAAAACTATGGAACCCGACAAAAGAAACAAAAAAAATCTAAGTTAAAGATAATGGTTAAGCCGGAGCACTTGGGGGGAGTCTTAGTCGGGGTAAGTTCTGCAGTCGAAGCTTCCACCCCACTTGTACGGAGTCGTCCGACTTCTTCTTGAGAAAGAAGTGCGTGATTTGACCCCAACTCATTGATCACTAGAAAAACCCCCAAGTCTTTGTCTGATAAAGGGAAAACCTCTATCTAGGTCATTTTCTCTGTCCAGGTCTTGAAATTTTTCATCAGATTCTCTATAATGGCTTCGGGCACCAAACCACCCATCTCCTCGATAATCCCCATAACGCCGAGCATCCCTTCAATCGTCCCAAGATTCTTCGCCGCTGTCTCAGCTGTTGTACGACTATCCAGATGTGGTGGAATCCTCTCGAATCGAGCAACACACTTTTCCTGCATTTGTTGTCCATTTTTCAAGATGATGGTATCCCGTCCAGCCCGTTCCAGCTCCAAGTTTTCCATCACGACATCAAGCTCGTCCTTTACTTTAGCATTCTCCTCCATTAGAAAACTCTTCTCCTCTTCAAATCTTCCCTCTGATTTTTTCCTGTTTCGATGAGGCGCATATTTTCTTCGTTCAGGTTGTCCAACTGCAGCCGGAGGTGAGTTACTTCAACCTCTAAATCCTTCCTTTTATGTGCGTAGATCACCACGGATGCACTGCATTGATAAACGATTTTCTGAAGCTCGTCGAGGGAGGGAGAGGACTTTGCCAGTATAGTGTCATACATTGTAATCATCGCGGTCGCCGCGGCAAAAAACTGCATTTAAGGAACACGTTAGCATAGGAAATTTCTTAATATACGTAGTGAAGAAATCAAGAGCTTAGTTGGACACCATAGGAAGCATAGGTCTTGAATAAGTCCGGAGAAGGAGAGCTGGCGACGCTGGGCACTGGTCGGTTGAGTACGGCTATTTGACGGACTAGCTCGGCACAAGCATCGACATCATTGACCAACCCATCCGCATTCGGATAAGAGAAAGAAAAAGGGACAGGAGCCTGACGAGGCCTCTTTCGCAGAGTAGCCACGTCTTCAACATCGTCATCAAAAATGTCTTCGTGGTCGACATACATGTTGTCGACCCTGCCGTCAGCCAGGGTATCCTCGGCTTCCAGGTTTATAGTTGGACTTGGATCAGTTGGCTGAGTCGCAACTTTCTCAGTTTCCATGCCCTTTATCTCCCCCGCCGCAGTCCTCTTCTTTGATTCTTTGACATTAGCGTGTGTTTTGCCCTTAGCATTGGCCGCTGCAGCCTGCAAGCCAAGCTTTTCTTGAAGCTGTTCAGAGAGCTCGACCTGTTCTTTAGCCTTTTCCTTTATCCTAGCATCTATAGCTGCCTTTGCCATATTCACCAAAGCACCCATCTTTGGCGGTTTCTTAGTTGTTTTCTTTCCAGCTTCTGCCTTGGCTTTAGCATCTTTCGTCTGGGTGTCGGCTTCAACTTGAGTTTTCAGCGAGCTCTCTCTAAAGTTCTTCAAAAAGTCAGATGACATCCTCGGCTTGGAAGGGTAGGCAAAATGATCTCGTCTAACTGAAAATAGGACGAGATAAGGAAGTGACTAAGTATAAGCATCATTAACAGAAAATACTCACCAGAACCAATACGTGCCAGGCTTCGACAAACTCTTGCCGCGTCGACTTTTGGCCACTTGAGGATTGAAGCCTTGGATAATTTTTCAACTGAATCTGAAAAGCAATCAGGGAAGGCCTCGAAAGGAAATGGTTTATCTGCAATAGGAAGATAGAAAAGTTAGCTATTCATTATTAATAACATCGTCAATAGCCGAAGCACTACCAATTTCTAGAGCCGAATCACGTAAGTACTCTCGTCTAAGATTCGGGACTGCCGCGTCGTTAATCTTAAAAAAAATACCGTCTCTTCCAATCCCACACTTTATTCTTAGCCCCGGTGAGAAGTGTATACTCCGGCCTCATTCTCACGTAAAAGAACCCGGTAAAAAAATTAAGGGAATGATCCCCACTCTTCACAACCTTAGGCACTTTGTGAATGGTCGCTAAAAGGTCAAAAAAATATATGGAATTGTCTACCCCTATTTCACTACCCATAAGCAAAATCGCAGTTATATTTCGTATGGTCGCAGTCGAAAGTTGAGAGACAGACATACGTCATCGAGCGCAGAACGACATTAGAAGATGAGGCAGAGGGAACCAAAGGTTCGCGTCGGAGAAGTAATCCTCAAAAAGGGTGAAGTACCCCTCTGGAGGAGACCACGGCCGTTGTAAGAATTGCAGAATCCTAAATTCAAGACTGGTGTCATTTATTCCGCACAAGTCGCAGAGGGAAGCCAGCGACTTATGCGTCATCTTCAACGGGCCTGATCTTGTGTAATAGTCGCCCTCCTCAAGGTCGACGTCCGAAAGGCCTGCCTCGTCTGGGAAGGGTCCCGAATCTATGATTGGAAGAATATATTCTTCAGAAGATGCCTTGATGAGTGTTAAGTGGTCGGGAACATTCACTTAGGGGCTAATTGTGTGATGGATGATCTGCCAATTCTTCGACCTCGTCGTTGAACCCACCTCGTTTGACATAACCTCTTCCTTGATAGATACAAGTGGGATCTTACCGGACCTTACGCATCGGGAATCCGGAAAGGAATTATACCGCGACAGAAAATTGGCCGGCAACGGTAAAAACGGTGTAATAACGAACAAAAATGCGGTGCACCAAAAATTCTAGAGAAAGAAAGTGAAGAGAGTGGGGAGAGTGATTATACCTGTAGGCGCATGAGAAAGATGGAAGCATAAAAGGAGGGGGGCCCTTATAAGGGCTGACGTGGAACATGAAGGGTCACCTATTCCAATGGAGGAAACGCTTCATAACCTGTGAAAGTAAAATTTTTCTCCTCGTCGATCGATCCAGGTTAATTTAACTTTGGCGATTGGTTATGACAAGTTCTCCCCTCATCGATCGATCAAGGTTATTCTAACCTCGTTAATTTTTCATGACAAGTTCTCTCCTCGTCGATCGATCAAGGTTTTTAAAACCTCAGCAATTGTTCATGACGAGTTCTCACCTCGTCGATCGATGAAGGTTATTCTAACCTCGGCAATTGTTCATGACGAGTTCTCACCTCGTCGATTGATCAAGATTATTTTAACCTCGGCGACTGATTTGATGAATTCTCACCTCGATGAATGAACAAATTTAGTTCAACGATTACAAGCGATAGAGAACCCGACGATCAAATACAATGATCCTCTCATCAATTAGTCGCGATAAAAGCTCACTTAATCGGCCAATCAAAAAATGCTTCATTTTGATCAGCCACAACGATGTCCTATCTCGTCGATTTTCCAGTGTCTTTCACCTCGTCGAGTCTTAATTAAGATAACGAAACCTCGGTCACACAG
>OVBE01014599.1:0-10950 GCA_900406425.1 Iberis pinnata | reverse complement strand
AGAGAAAATGACAAAATTGTCCTTATTAGAATTTTTTATCATCGAAATCAATAAATCAAATGTTATTTCTTGTAATTAAATCGAAAACCAAGCATTTTTTTCAATTTTTGGTGTTTTAATAGTATAGATGTGAAATAACAGTCTTTGCTAGCTAAAAATCAAATCTAGAAAAATTCATTGAAAAAAACAAGAAACAGAAAAGGAGTACAAGATGGTATCCAAACTTAACCATGATGAAAGCTTTAGTTTGATTTGATGTTGTAGTAGGCAGGAAAGGATTTCTCCAAATGTAAAATACATTTTTTACACAAGATTACAAGAGATATCTTAGGGACAATTACTATTTGTACCATAATTTCCATATTTTGATACAAAATGCCATATAGCATTTTTTATGAAAAATACCATAAATGGGCATTTAATGTCATACAAGAAAAGTCCATCTTGCCTTTCCTTTGATCGAAGCTTGTAGTGGAAATTTTGTGTCCTTACATGAACAATTAATGACATTGATTGTATGGTTTTCTTAAATTAAATTTTTTAATTTAAGTTTGTTAAAAATAGAGTTAATGATGAAGCTCAAGGTAGTTCTACAATTAATTGGTGTTTGTTGTGGAGCTCCACTTTCTTTGATTTGGAGGTAACCAATAAATGTAGATTTTTTTTTTTTTTGACAACAAAAATGCAAATAAATTAAAAAGGTAACGGACACGGCAAACACCAAATTGGTGGCGAAGTATCAAAGAAAGAAAAAAAGTGATTTTGGCACCGGGCTTTCCTTGCTAGATGATCCGCCATTGTATTCCAGCTTTTGTTTCTGTGTTCCACTTCAAATGGTGTGTGTAAGGTCTTCAGATGTTGAATCTCAGCTAGTTCGGCCTCAAACAAAGGCCAATCATCTGGGTGCTTTAACATATGAAACAACTCAGTAGAGTCTGTGATGAAAAGCGTACAGAATCTTCCATGGTTTAGTAAGCTTTTGAGTGCCTTCATGAACGCTAGTAATTCTGTATGTAGAGGTGATTTACCACTCCGAATCACTGCACACCCAAATAAGGGTGGTGCACTTCCAAATACTGGCACATATCAACCTACACCGCTAATTGTATCTCCGCCTTTCCATGAACCATCAACAACACACCAGTCCACTGAACAAGATATATTATCGAATGGAAGCCTCGTTTCGGGCTGTGAATCTGGTGGCAATAGTCCCGCAGTCATATTAACTGATAACCATTGCTCCATCTCCTTACCAGCTAAATGTATTATATCCAAAGGAAACCAATTAGAGTTGTTAAAACATTTCGCATTTTCGCGCTTTCCAAATATACCAAATTAGCCAGGGGAACTGCTGAAAAGCCTGTTGAGAATTTGTCCTCTCAAGACCGGATAATAAATAATGCATATTTTCCACCAACTTATCAGATGGGAAGCTCCCCATGGGTGTCGGAATGTTCGAGAGAGCCCAGCATTGTAACGATGGGGGACAAAGGAACAAAGCATGATTGGTGGACTCATTCTCCGCTCCACAACGGGCACAAACTGTATCTGCTCGCAATTTCCGACGTAATAATTGTTCGTTAACAGCGATTGCACCCAACAGAATTTGCCATAAGAAAGGTTTCAGTTTTGCCGGCGCGGAAATCGTCCACACTGCAGCATTTAGTGGAGCTAGCGAAGGTAAGGCCTGCCAATCAAAATTGGGGCATCCTTTGATAAAAGGGCTAATTCATAACCGGATTTAACCGTATAGTTCCCAGACCTTGAATAATGCCAGCAAAGTCGATCTCCAATCAAAGAGGAAGGACGAATAGCCAAAATCAGTGGGATATCCTCGACACTCACCAATGCACGAAGAGGAGGTACATTCCATGTGGAAGTCGTTGGAATCAGTAAATCAATTACTCGTAAATCCGAAGGGGTCCCTGTGTAACGACATTGTGGCGGTCGCGGCTTATCCCCCACTAACCAGGGATCCTGCCAAACGCTAGTCTGAGAACCAAACCCAATAATCTTGCACAGCCCTTGCAGAAGAAGAGGCTTTGATTCCCAAATACTCCGCAAACCATAGGATGGTCTGGTGGGTTTCGGAGCCTGAAAAACGTCCTCGTTCTTAAATAACGACCCTTAAGACCCCGGGCTATTAAAGAATTCGGCATGGAATTTAGCCGCCATAACTGCTTGGCTAACAGCGCCTTGTTAAATGCATTGAGGGATTTGAATCCCAAACCTCCCCATTTCTTGGGTAAACATAATTTCTGCCAAGCAACCCAATGTATATCACGTGTTGTTCCGAAATTACTCCACCAGAAATTGGCAATTGCGCTTGTCAATTTGGACAGTACTGTCATTGGTAGAGAAAAACACGACATTACATAGGTCAATAGTGCCTAGGCTACTGATTTAATGAGAACCTCTTTACCTCCTTGTGATAAAAACCGGGATGACCATCCATTTATTCTAGCGTTCAACCGTTATCGAACATACGCGAAAACCTGAGCTTTCGAACCTTGCAGTTGTTCAGGTATGCCTAATTACTTACCTCCTCCGCCTTCCATGTAAATACCTAATCGTGTCTTTAAGAGCCTACGATCCTGGACCGGGTAAGATTTTCTAAATATGACTATGGATTTATCAAAATTAATGCACTGCCCTAAAGCGTTTCCGTATAGCCGAAGAATGGCATTTACTTCTTGACATTGGCCTAATGTTTCACTACAAAAGAACAGGCTATCATCCGCAAATAAAAGATGTGACACTGGGGGACATGTCTTAACCATTCGGATACCTTCTAAGCGACCAGAAATTTCCGCCTTTTTTAGGTTTGCAATGAGAACCTCCGTACATAAGATGAAAAAATAAGGGGACAGGGGATCTCCTTGACGTAAACCTCGAGTTGGGATAATTCAACCTTTTGGCGAACCATTAAGGAGCACACTATATGATACGGTTGTAACACATGACATTATCCATTGTACCCAGATGTCTGCAAAGCCTAACTTACCCAGTAGCTAACGAAGGAAACTCCACTCCACTCGATCATTAGCTTTACTCATATCCGTTTTTATGGCCATAAAATTTTTACGGCAACTATACTGGGAACGCAATGCATGAAAAGCTTCTTGTGCCAGAAGAACATTATCAGTAATCGACCGTCCAGCAACAAAAGCCGATTGAGTCTCCGAGATAATACGTGGAAGAATCATCTTTAGACGTTGGCACAAGACTTTGGAAAGAATCTTATAGCTGACATTACACAGACTTATCGGTCTAAATTCCTTCATCCCCTGAGGACGTTCCGTCTTTGGAATAAGACAAATATTCGTCGTATTCAAAGAAGTATCGAGCATTCCCCCAACCATAAATGCTTGAACCATGGTTATGATATCGGGACCAACAAGATACCAATATTTCTGGTAAAAAAGAGTTGTCATCCCATCTGGACCTGGTGCCTTTTCTGGACCTATAGTAAAAAGAGCCGAACGGACCTCCTCCGGGTCCAGTGGCCGTAAAAGACTCTAATTCATTGTCGCAGTCACTCGGACCTCAAGAGGTTCCAGAGCAACGTTAATATTTGAAACGTTCGAGGATGTGAATAAATTTTGAAAATAAGCCACTGCTTCATTTTCGATCGCCTCATCCCCTTCCAACCATTGTCCCCTATCATCTCGAATTCCTGAGATCCGATTCCTTGCACGGCGCACCTTCGTTGAGGCGTAGAAAAAACTAGTATTCTTATCCCCCTCCTTGAGCCACTGAACTCGGCTTTTCTGCTTCCAATACAATTCTTCTGATGATAAGACTATACGCAGCTCTTCAGTCAATCTGGGAATCTCATGTATAAAAGCGTCATTTGCATGAGCTCGTTCAAGCGGTGCTTTAAGATCCTGAACCAGTTCTCCAGAGTTAACAACTTCCCTATGTCGCCAATGGGAAATGTAACCCCGACAATACTTTACCTTCCCAGATAGGCTTGTATCCTGTTGGACACCTGTCCCCAACCAACCTGATTTAACTATCTCCTCAAACCCTGGTTTAGCTAACCATCGTTTATCAAAACGAAATTTTTTTGAACCATTAAACTTCTTAGAGTTAACTCGTAGTAAAATCGGGCGGTGATCCGACCCATAGAAACTAAGATATTCAATAAAGGAGTGGGAAAAACACTCATACCAATCCTCGTTCCCTATTCCCCGGTCCAACCTACACCGGACGGTAGCTGATCCTCTCCGACAAACCCAAGATAGGCTATTCCCTTGGAACGGAAAATCCATCACCCCACAACATTGCTTCATGAGGCGGAAATCCAAAAAAGAACTTTCACTTCGACATCTACCCCCTTGTTTTTCATGATGTTCTGCAATTTCGTTAAAGTCCCCAATTAGTGCCCAAGGCGCGAAACGAGTTGCCGAAATTCGTTTTAAATATTCCCAAACACGATCTCTATGTGAAATAACAGGTGCACCATAAACAAACGAGACGAAGACTTTATTATTCTCAATGGTAATCATTGTATCGATTACATTTTTATAAAAAGCTAAAACGACAATTTAAAAAGAGGAAAGAGCTAGAAGGGCTAATCCCCCACTACGACCAACAGGGTCAACTGTAAACAAAAATTCATAACCCAAGTGAGGTTGAATATCCTGAAGAAACTCTCTAGATTGCTTCGTCTCCATTAAAAATAAGACTCCCAGAAATAGCGTACGCCGAAACTCCCGTAGTCTTCGAATTGCCAAGAAGCTACCAGCTCCTTGGCAATTCCAGCTCAGAATCATTTCTATCCTTCCGTCNTGCTTCGTCTCCATTAAAAATAAGACTCCCAGAAATAGCGTACGCCGAAACTCCCGTATTCTTCGAATTTCCAAGAAGCTACCAGCTCCTTGGCAATTCCAGCTCAGAATCATTTCTATCCTTCCGCCGGCGGTTCTCGCGGAACCACCTANCACCTGGCTATCCTCAAGCTTCTTTCCTTCTGCAGGATCCATCCTTGAGTGTGATGAAATTAACTCGGACACTAAAGTCGGTTTATTAGCAACGCTCGCCGCTTGTCTTTGAAGACTTACACCCTTGAAAGGGTTTTGCCCTATCTTCTTCCTTGGATTAAGCGCCTTGGCCATCCTAGTATCTGCTTTATTTATCTTTGACACTTCGGTTCCCACAAAACCCTTAAGAGGGGAAATGACTTCCGCACTATCCAAGGGGGAGTCGTGCATGGCCATTTTATTGTGGGCTAATTTTGCAAGCAATGGACTCTGGAAAGGTCCAAAATGTGAGAAAATTTGGTCGCTCAATTGTTCATCAAAGAAACCCATGTTCTCCTTCTCACCATACCCATCCGAATACATTAGCCCATCGGAGACTTTTTGTGGGCCCATTACTAACAGGCTTTACGAGGTGTCATTATGTTTCTCACCTATCGTAGCATTTAAATCCCACTCAGCACCATTAATTCTAAAGTGAGGTGTCATTATGTAGATTTTTTTTCTTATTAAAGTGAGATGTTTAAGTTGTTTGTGTATTAAGTAATTAGATATCTAAAACAATGGACCAGTTATTTGTGGATACAAACAGATGGACAATAAGTATGATTTTTTTGGTAGAATATCAACATTATTGGTTGTGTTTGCGATTTGGTATAGAAGAATTGGTATATGAATGTTGAGTTTTTGTGTAATAATGATGGACAAGTTTTGTGTTGTAAAATGTACAAACATTTTTCTGAGTGGACATACTTGATGTGTATGTAGGTGGTCAGTAGACAGTAATATTCTAATAATAGTTGGTAACTGAGAGTGCTTAGAGTCAGAGACTTGGCATTTCAAAGTTGCGAAGGATATGTATGCCAAATGTCTTGAACTAAAAAAAGCTGACAATTACTCAAAATTCCTGTCAAATATTTTTGAAGCCTATGGTGATCAACTTCGTGGATGAAATATTTGTTTAACCTACTGGCATCAGAGCACGAATGTAGTATTCACACAAGCGAGTATGCCGACTGTTAGTGTTGATACCAATGATAATGTTGAAAGATTGAAGAAAACTATGTTAGTGAATGAGGGGATGAATCTATATATGTCCATCAGTGAAGAAGATGTTGTGGACAATCCTAAACAAGATTTAACTATTGTTTGTCTACTAAAAGTAAATCATGAGAAAAATGTTGATATGAGTAGAACATACGAAGATGAAACTTTTCTAGATATCGTGGACCAACTTGAGATGGGACACAAAGAGTGTGTAAGGTTTAAAGATACGATTGGTGGTTCGAGTGGACATGAGAGATCCGGGTAGTGGACAAACATTTGGTACAAGTGGACATTTTTAATGTTTGATACACAAGGAGTACCGTGCATTATATGTAACTACACGACATGTAACTTACCAGGCCACAATTGGGTGAATTGCAAGAATCTGTTATAAAAGTGTAATATTGTGGACATATTTTGTTGTGTCTCTATTTTGTGTACTTTTTATTTTGGCTATAAAGGATTTAACCCACCATGTAGAGACTATTTTTTTGGAAAAATATAGAGAACAACTTGTATTAGCTTTCGTCTACATTTATAGTTAATGAAAGTGCATTCCGTATGTGGTGGACAATGACTGATCGCGAAGGATATATTTGGATATGTTTACAAATACTGACAAAGGATTGTATGTAAGAAATATGGACATATATTAATATGTGGACAAGTACATGTGGACAATTTTCTTAAAAATTTGGTACTTATGTGAAGGAGAATTACTAACAGTTAGAATAATTCCTGGCGGACAAATATATAAATCATGTTATTCGCAGTGGACATCTTTCTTCGCATATTTGTCGTGGACATGGTGCAAATGTCGTAGACAACTTTCTCAACCAAGCAAGTTTTCCAAGGCCATGCCCTGCTAACTATGGAAACGATAAGATATTAGTGTGGACATAATGTTCTGCGATGTGTGGACCAAATCTGATGATCGCGTTTTTAGTCTACCCGGTTTGCGTCTGCTTTTGTGGATAGAATTTGTAACAACTCTTGTGCTGGTATGGACGAATATGTGTGAGTCTGGTGGACATGATTTGGCTCTTTCCTAGTGTTTTCGTGGACGGATATCTTCGAATCTGATGGAAATTATTTAGATCCAATTATGTTGCTTTCATAGATGAAGTTGCGCAAATCTGGTGGACCGGATTTCGATATGTCCCTCTTGCTACTATGGACAGATCTTTTTAATTTTTTTAGATCTAAGATTTAAGTCTATTAAGATTGGACACATGTGGAAAGATGAAATCTTTTCTCATGCCATCTGACTTGGCACTCTACTTATTTCTTCTTCTTCATGGTCCCACCTTTTACTCTTTTTTCTACTTTTTAACATTTTCTTATACTATATTTTTAAATTTCTTTTATGTTGTTCGATAGTTCTTTTTGGTATGTAATGGTGGAGATTTTTATAGTACTCACCATAATTTTTCCAATATCTTATCCCGTCCCATACAAAATGATCTTATATAATTGTTTAGGTACAAAAACAAAATTGAATTTTTTATGAACTTTGAAGATTTATCTCGGCTTTTGACATATGACGAATAAACCCCTTCAGAACAGATTATACAAAGGGGATATCTTTATTGAAAGAAGTTTAAAATATGTTAAATTATAATATAGTTTACAAAACTTCGTTTATTTTGTAAATAAAATTACTGAAATAACAACGGCCAACATCCTTCGTTTTTTTGGTATAACAACCTCCTTTATTATTATTATACCAAACATTTAATATTAAATCTTACTTTTAACAATACGTTTAAGCTAATAAAAAAAATTATATTAAAATCAATTAAAATAATAAATTAAATACTTTATTTTTATATTAAAAATATTTTAACTTAATTTATTATTTTGATATAATATAATATTATAAATTATTTACTTTATTTATTTTAATTAAAATAGTATAAAATATTTAATTTATATTTTGATTTATTATTTAACTAAATTATTATGATATATTTAAAAATACTATAAATTTTTTATAATATTATAAAATATTTAATTAAATATTCTTTTTAAATATTAAAACTATTTAATTTAATTTATTATTTAGTTTATTATTTTATTAAAATATTACAAATATTTAATTTATTATTTAATTAAATATTCAGAATAATATAATATTATAAAATATTAATTTTTTATTTTAATTGATTTGAAAATATTTTTTTGGTATTAGTTTAAAAGTAATATTAAAAATAAGATTTAATATTGAAAATATTTAAAGTAAGATTTATTGGATTAAACTAAAACACGATTTTTTATCGCTTTAATAATTTAAATCGTAAATTAGTGTTCTAAATCGCTTGGGAGTAAAAGTTGAGGAGGTCGGGTAAGGAGCAATATAAGTTCGGGTGGAAAATTAAGGAGCTCCAAAATTTAAGATAAAAAAGTTGAATGGATAAAGTTGAGTGAGTAAGGTAAGGAGCAATCTAAGTTCATATGGAAGATTTTTTCAAAAATATTTTTTTAATTGTTGGTGATAGAAAATAGTACATATCAACTTATATATAATTCATAAATTTAATATTTTATTTATTTTAGTTAGTCTAAATCTTAATATTATTTGCGTAGTTTAATATAGGTTTATCGCATACCATTACAATGGAAACATGATAAATTTTTTCTATAACTTATATAACAATTATATATAGTTTTTATTATATATATATATATATATAAAATTATAGTATATGATGAAATATATGACCAATTGTTTTTAGACCATGATTTTTCATAAATGAGATATCAAAATATTGTATATACCACATTGATGGGTTAAATAAGCTTTATATTGTGTATATATATGTATATAAATAAAATACAAAAAATAACATCAAGCATAATGAAATTTCGTTTTGAATCATTTTGAAAAATGGTGTCTCTCAGTTATGATTCATATATATAGGATCATGGTTTTTCATAGATTGGGTAAATTAATTCATTGTAAGAAAATTTAGATAAACTTAGTTTGATGTAGTGAATATATATTTTGAATAAGCTTAATTTCATAGTTAATGTTAAGTTTTCTTGAATCCTAAGATATAACTAGGATTCAGCATTTGAGTATTCGGTTCGGTTTGGTTCAGTTCATATCTTCCATTTTTGGATAGTTCGGATATAGAAATTTAAGATTGATTCATATATTTTTAAAGCTTGGTTCGAGTTCCATTCGGTTCCTGAACATTTGATTCGGTCCGGTTTTGGTTTCGGGTATTCGGATAATAGATTTTGATATCCATTGGGATAATTATTTTATTTTGTTCGAGTATCCATTCGGGTATCTCGATTTTTATTTGATTTTTGACCAAAATCCTTAATAAAAATAAAAATATTGTTTTTAATTAATATTGAGTAATTTGAATATATGTATTTTTAATATGTATATTTAATAAATATATTGTTTATTATGGCGAAGTTCAATTAATTTGGATAGTTCAGTTCGGGTTTGGTTCTGGTTATTTGGATTATATATTTTGATATCCATTCAGGTAATTTTATAATTTGGTGATCCACTTTCTGGGATCCTACACTACCCGAACGAGGATCATGGATATGGCGCAAGTTGATGAAGATCCGGCCTGTCGCTGCACCGTTTCTTACCACTCGCATCAATGATGGGAAATCTACTTCCTTTTGGTTTGAATGTTGGTCTTCATTGGGTGTTTTATTTGATCGTGCAGGTCCTTCAGGTTTCTGGGAACTCAATATTGCACGTAATGCTTGTGTAGTCGATGCAGCAACTCAGATTGGTTGGCGCTTACGACGTTCCAGGGTTCCGCATCTTCGTGACTTACGGGATGCGATTTCGACCCTACAACTTCCTCAACCATCTAGTGGTCCCGACCAGCCGCTATGGAAGCACGGACAAGATTACAAATCCACCTTCTCCTCTGCCTCCACATGGAAACAGCTAAGTTGTTCA
This sequence comes from Iberis pinnata, assembly GCA_900406425.1. NCBI lineage: Eukaryota > Viridiplantae > Streptophyta > Magnoliopsida > Brassicales > Brassicaceae > Iberis > Iberis pinnata. Next base: position 984 of record OVBE01014599.1, on the reverse strand, counting down.
TACCCGACCCTTCCTTGGTCAAAAACGATTTGGTTTTCTCAGGCAGTTCCACGCTATGCGTTCATCTCTTGGCTTGCTGTCCTTGACAGGTTATCGACAGGGGAAAGGATGCATTGCTGGGGACATATACAATATTGTCCATTGTGTGGGGAAAGAGATGAGACTCGCGACCATCTCTTTTTCGCTTGCCCGTACTCTTACACGGTATGGACGGATTTAACATCCACCCTTCTCCACCGTCATCTATCACCTGACTGGACAACCACCCTCCGCTCGCTTCGCCATCCTTCTCACCAGCACTTAGACGTCATCCTGCTCAACATGTGCTTCCAAACCACCATCAACCATCTCTGGAGGGAGCGGAACAATCGCATCCACTCTCAACGGCCAACCCTACCATACACTCTTCGGAATCGCATTCACCAAACCATCACCAACCGTATCATGAGCCTGGCATATGACTCGACATCTCCCCTTCACAATCTCCAAACCCGATGGCAACAAGCATCACGTTAGCTCATTATACTCGATCTACCAGCTTTGCACAGTCCGCATTTTTACAATCCTTAGGTAGTACTCGTGTGCTTTGTACTCTTTTTCCTGCGTCTAGTTTTATCCCACAGGGTTTTCTAGATCCAGGTTTTAACGAGGCAAACACTGAGTACACCACTCCCTAAGGATTTCCATCTCTTTTTCTTACATGTTTTAAACAGGTACTGGTCTTTCTCCTCAGCATCGATTGTAAATAAACTTTTGGTTCCTTGATTTATAAATTTAATATTTCATCAAAAAAACTTTTTTATAATTTGGTTCGAGTTTCGAATCAATTATTTTGGTTTGGTTCGATTCTTCATATATCAAATATTTTACCCATCTTTAGATATAACTAAAAAAAATTATTTGGTTTGTTTAGTTTAACGAAATAGTACATGATGTACAAAATTATTATTAAATTTCATTTTATAATATATATATATATATATA
>OVBE01014598.1:0-11981 GCA_900406425.1 Iberis pinnata | reverse complement strand
CTCTCTCTCTCTCTCTCTCTCTCTCTCAACATTGAGCTGAGCTTCAATACGAAGAACCCTAATGCCCCAATCAATTTTAATTAAAAAAACTCGTACCAAAGACACATAATTTTTAAAAAAACCGTTAATTATACACGGTTAGTTAACGACATGGGTTGTATTGCGGTTTAACCCTCAGCTCACGGTTTGACCTACATTTAGTACACAAAACAGTTTCTTTTGTCTATTTAATAGGACTCGCAGTTTTCTTTTGCGGAAAACCCCAAAATGATTGATCTAACATACACCAACAAAGCGATTATTTATCAAGTGTGATAATTATTGTACTACGACCACTTGATTTGACTATTCACAGTTTATATTTATTTATTCACTATTTATTTTATAAATAACATACATATTTACAACAAAAAAAATTCAAAAACATACATACAAATTTTTGTAAAAAATTAACAAATTATAAAATATAAAGTTTCCCGGCCAATTTTTTCGTGGCTCAGCATAATATTTTAGCAACAAACAAAAAAATCGGTCATTTTCCTTGAAACTACAGGTTGTTTGACTTTTTCTGATGAGAACACCATGTTGTTTATTAAAATCCACGTGGAAATTGCGTAAATCTTATCCAATGACTTTTTTGTTCTGTCTTGTATCTTACGTTTATCCAAAAAAGTGAAAAGAACCAAAAAAAAGGGCGTCGTGATCGGCAATTTCTCGCCGAGTCTGAGTCTGAGTCACCATTATCGTCCTCTCTTATCTCATCACGATTCTCTATGCAAAATCTTCTTCTTTTTTTATTATTATTTTTATTAATTTTAATTCCCCATTTTATTTACTTGTCTCCTTCTCTCTTCGTTACAAGTAAACTCTCTGCTTCACGTTTCTTCTTTCTTCTCCATTATTTTTTTTCTGTCCTTACCTCCTCTAAGGTAATTTGATTTGATCTGTTTGATCAATCGATGAGCATCTGGGTTTTCTCCATCGGGTTCAAATTTCTCTTTTTTATTAACTGCGTTTTGTAATTTGATTCGATTTCATAATAAAGGTTCTTACTTTTTCTATATAATCAGTTTTATTAGCTGACTTTTTAAATTTAGGGTTATTGATAGTTAAATTTGGGGGAAACAGAAAAATACTATCTTAGTTTCAGATTCTAAGAATAGATCATGCTTTGTTGTTCATTGAGTACTTATAAGTTTCTAACTTTTTTTATTGTTACCTTCTTCTTTTTTTTGCAGTTTGAAATCTTCAAAAAGTCTTCAAATGGATATTACTAATGAAGCTAATGTTGATCCATTTTCGATTGGACCAACATCAATCATTGGTAGAACCATTGCTTTTAGAGTTTTATTCTGCAAATCAATGATGCAACTTAAAAGAGATCTCTTTAGGTTCTTACTTCATATATTCTTGAGATTCAAGTCAATTATATCACCATTTATCTCATGGTTTCATCCAAGAAACCCACAAGGTATCTTAGCAGTTATCACAATCATTGCCTTTGTGTTGAAACGTTACACAAATGTTAAAATCAAAGCTGATTTGGCTTATAGAAGAAAGTTTTGGAGGAATATGATGAGAACAGCTTTAACTTATGAAGAATGGTCTCATGCTGCTAAAATGTTAGATAAAGAGACACCAAAATTGAATGAATCTGATCTTTATGATGAAGAATTAGTTAAGAATAAGCTTCAAGAGCTTCTTCATAGACGTCAACAAGGTTCACTTAGAGATATTATGTTTTGTATGAGAGCTGATTTAGTTCGGAATCTCGGTAATATGTGTAATTCAGAGCTACATAAAGGTAGACTTCAAGTTCCTAGACATATCAAAGAGTATATTGATGAAGTCACTACTCAATTGAAAATGGTTTGTTGCTCTGATTCCGAAGAGATTTCGTCTGAAGAAAAGCTTTCTTTTATGCACGAAACTCGTCATGCTTTTGGTAGAACAGCTTTGCTTTTAAGTGGTGGTGCTTCTCTAGGTGCATTTCATGTTGGTGTGGTTAGAACATTAGTTGAACATAAGCTATTACCTCGAATAATCGCTGGTTCTAGTGTTGGATCCATTATCTGTTCTGTTGTTGCTTCAAGATCTTGGCCTGAACTACAAGGATTCTTCGAAAACTCATTACAATCATTACAATTTTTTGATCAGCTTGGTGGTGTATTCTCAATTGTCAAAAGAGTGATGACACAAGGAGCATTACACGATATTCGACAGTTACAATGTATGCTTAGGAACTTAACTTGTAATCTCACATTTCAAGAAGCTTATGATATGACAGGACGAATCCTCGGGATAACTGTTTGTTCACCGAGGAAACACGAGCCTCCTCGATGTCTTAACTACTTGACATCACCTCACGTGGTGATATGGAGTGCGGTTACTGCTTCTTGTGCTTTTCCTGGTTTATTCGAAGCTCAAGAACTAATGGCGAAAGATCGAAGTGGAGCCATTGTACCTTATCATCCACCTTTTAATTTGGATCCAGAAGAAGGAAGTAAATCAAGTGGAAGAAGATGGAGAGATGGTAGTTTGGAAGTTGATTTGCCAATGATGCAGCTTAAGGAGCTTTTCAATGTGAATCATTTTATAGTGAGTCAAGCTAATCCTCATATTGCACCATTGCTACGTATAAAGGATCTAGTTCGAGCTTATGGTGGTAGATTTGCAGCTAAGGTATGAATTTTGCTTTTATTTTTTGGGTCTTTGTTCGATTTCCGGGTGGGGAAAAATAACCGATACAATAACTGAATCAAACCGAATATTTCGGTTTCGAACCTGAACCGAATTATGAAATTATTTATCCCAATGGATATCATAATCTTATTACCAACATAAACGGAACCTAATCCGGCTGAACCGGAATATTCGGTTCTGAAATTGAACTGAATTATGAAATTAAATATATAAATAATATTTTTATTAAATATACAAAAAAAAATATTGGTACATATATTTAAATTACACTTAAAATAAATTTTATTCTATTTTTATTAAAGATTTTTAATCAAAAAATCAAATAGGAACCAAAAATCCAAACAGTACCCGAATAAAATGAAAAAATTACCCAAATGGATATTAAAAATCTATTACCCGAATAACCATAACCAAATCGGAACCGAACCAAACTTTAAAAATACCTGAATGGATCCTAAATTCTAATATCCGAACTATTCAAAACCCGAAAGAACCGAACCAAACCGAAAGCCTAGGCCTAACTAACCGTTCTACTTTTTCGCCTTTTTTTAGCTTGCACATCTAGTGGAAATGGAGGTTAAACATAGATGCAACCAAGTCTTAGAGCTTGGTTTTCCTCTTGGTGGACTTGCAAAGCTATTTGCTCAAGAATGGGAAGGTGATGTAACAGTTGTAATGCCTGCTACTCTTGCTCAGGTTCTAATCCGAAAAAACCAGAAATCTCGAGATCTTATTTTTACAAGTTTCTTATTTAAGTTGTGAAAATGTTTACAGTACTCAAAGATCATACAAAACCCGACTCATGTCGAGATTCAGAAAGCGGCTAATCAAGGAAGAAGATGCACTTGGGAAAAGCTTTCAGCCATTAAAGCAAATTGCGGTATTGAGCTTGCGCTTGATGAATGTGTAGCTATACTTAACCATATGCGTAGACTCAAGAGAAGCGCTGAAAGAGCTAATGCTACTACTGGAACTTCATCATCTTCTCATCATGGATTAGCTTCAACCACTAGATTTAACGCGTCTAGGAGAATCCCATCTTGGAATGTTCTTGCTAGAGAGAACTCAACAGGCTCTCTTGATGATCTAGTCGCAGATAATAACCTACACGCGACAAGGAACTTAAGCGATAGTGAAACCGAGAGTGTGGAATTGAGTTCTTGGACAAGAACTGGTGGACCTTTAATGAGAACAGCTTCTGCTAATAAGTTCATTGATTTTGTTCAGAGTCTCGATATTGACATCGCATTAACCAAAGGCTTTAGTAGCAGTCCGAATTCACCAGCTGTTCCTGGACCATTTAGTCCAAGCTTTAGTCCAAGATCAAGAACCGTGGCAGCTTACTCCGATGGCGAAGTTGGATCAAGAACTTCAAGTATAACAGTTAGTGAAGGTGATATTTTACAACCTGAGAGAACAAGTAATGGGTTTGTGTTGAATGTTGTTAAAAGAGAGAACTTTGGAATGTCTATGGAGGAGAATCAGAATACTGAGTTACCGGAAAGTTTACAGATTGATATACCAGAGAAAGAGATGGATAATAGCTCTGTATCAGAACATGGAGATGAAGAAAATGATGATGATGATGATGATGATGAAGAACAAGAAACTGTGTCTGGTAATGTTGTAGATGTTTAGATTGATTGGTATATGAGTGAAGGGATTTTTCTCAGTTGATTCAGTGTAGTTTGGAGACTTTTCCAAAGGATTTATTAGTGCATTGTGAATAGTAAGTAGTAGATGATCGTGTGTATGTTTTTGTATTGATTATTGCTTGAAATTCAACATTATTCATTTGTGGAATTGGAATATAATCTGTATTTTCAGAGGGAAAAATAGGCCTCGAGTTCATGTATTTTGTTCGGTTCTTTAGGGTATTTGGATATAAGAATTTGGTTTCCATTCAAATATTTTTACAGTTTGGTTCGAGTCCTAAATTTTTTTTTGTGTTGTTCTTGTTCGATTTTGGTTCTTCGTATAATAAAATTTGATATCAATTAGAATAAATTTTTTATTTTGTTTGGTCATCCATTTGTGTATTTCGATTTCTATTCAATAATCAAAAATGTTTAATAAAAATAAAAAATAATTCGTTTAGGTAAAATTATGTAATTTTTAAAATATGTAATTTTAATAAAATGTTAATTTGTGTAGTTTAGTTTTTTGTTGGATATTGGTTATTTTTTGCTTCCAAATAAAAACAATGAGATAGTTTTGAGAGGAATTTTTGAATTACCACTAAAAGATTTTCATATTTCAAAAATACCACGTTCCTAGAAGTTTTAAAAATACAATTCCACAAATATAACCAGTGAATTTTAAAGATTTAAAATTTAAATTTTTGGATTTGAGTTCACTAAATAAAGTTTAAGGTTTAGTTTTAAACGGTGTAGGGTTTGGTTTTGAGAGTTTAGTGTTTAAATTTGAATTTTTAAAGTTATTTTAAATTTATGTTATTTTTTGAATAAAAACAATTTTGTGGTATTTTTGAAAAAGTGGTATTTTGGAACAAATTAATAATGTGTGGTATTTTAGGAATACACCCACTTTTGTGGCATTTTTGAGAATGCCCCTAGTTTTAAAGTTGTTTATTTCAAGTTTAAAATCATAAATAAATATTTAGCTTCAATAAAATATTGAGGAATTCCTTAAAATACCATAAAAAGAAGTTCAAATTCCAAAAATACCACACATTCTCCGATGTTCCAAAAATACCACAAACATAAAAAGCGAATTTTAAGGGTTTAAAATTTAAAATTTTGGGTTTGAATCCACTAAATAGAGTTTAGGGTTTAGTTTTGAATGTAGGTACCGATAAACCGGACCGAGCTAAAATCGATTCAAAACTGTTACGAATTAAGTAACTCACGGAGTCGAGTCGAAACTCTTTCCTTAATCCTTTAAACCGCCCGTAGTAAGATGGTTTACTGCGATTCAGAATCCCAAGATAAAACCGTGGATATCTTGGTTAAGTTTTACTCTTAAATGAATCTTGATTGAACTTAGAATTCTACGAATACTCTCGAGACAAGAATCAGGTATTTAGAACTTTGTTTTGTGTTTTTGTTTGTTTTTCTCTTCAAGATCGAAAACCGCTTTTGTTTTCTGATATTGATTTGAGAAGTGGATGAAGAAAATGAATGGAGGGAGTCATGTATTGATAGTAGACGAAAATGTGGCATGTGAAAGGATGTGACATTTGTTCAAGACACTTTTTCACATGAAAAGATGTGACATTTGGTGAAAAGACACACCCTTTCGTTGCACTTTTTCAATTGATGCTCATTCGGCCAACCGTTGCAACTGTTCGCTTGGTGACCTTCCACATGTAAGCTATTTCACTCCTTAGTTCACTAAACTTTAGTGTTAGCTGACAAGTCCACCCAACTAGGTTATAACTCATTCAGCTCATTGAGTTTGGTTGAGTTGCCATTTTACTCACCTAGCTAAGCTAGCTAGTCTTTCCAGCTAGTTTAGCTCACTTAGCTACTCACCTAGCTGAGCTAGCTAGTCTTTCCAGCTAGTTCAGCTTACTTAACTGTCTAATTTCTTATTCGAATTTACTTCAATTTTGGCAAAAGCCACTTTGTCAAAAATGAGTTCCAACAATCCCCACATGAATAGAAATAATCATAAACATATGATGACTCTAAAGACTCGAAAGAATATACTGATTAGATTCCCTAAGAAGCTAGAACAAAGGACTTTTCGAGAGCATTGCGAAAAATCACTACATATGAGTTGGTAGCATTTTTCAGCCTTAAACCGATCATAGTTAATATGTGTCAGATTTACTCAGCCAGGCAGTGCACTTTATGTCTTGAACCCCCTGGGATTTGATGTACCTAGACAACATGTATAACACAATTTCATTTTCTCGCATAACTAAGTTCTCTATTGTGTTCATTTTGGCCCTGAACAAATTGGTATCATGAGTGACTTAAAGAGATAGTCTTTCATTCTCTCTCCTAGAAACAGCCTTATTCACACTCATTTAGGTGATCTGACATTAACTTTTGCAAAAGTATCATACAATACTCATCTTAAAAAGTTATGGTTTCAAACTCGCACCTCTTTGAGCCCGTATTCGATTCGCACCTCTTCGAGTCCGTATTTGACTCGCACCTTTTCGAGCCCGCATACGACTCGCACCTCTTCAAGCCAGCAAACATCTCGCACCTCTTCGAACCCATTCTAGGTTCGCACCTTTTCTGACCTATCATTGGTTCGCACCTTTTCGGACCCGTCCTAGGTTCATACCCTTTCGGACCCGTCCTTGGTTCGCACCTTTCGAACCCTTCCTAGGTTCACACTTTTTCATACCCATCCTAGGTTCGCACCTTTTCAGACATGTCCTAAGTTCATACCCTTTCGGACACGTCTTTGGTTCGCACCCTTTCAGAACCGAAGTCTGGGTCGTATTGGCAGACCGATCAATTTTTCCATCAGTATTCTCGGTTGTTATGGATAAAACAAAAACCAAAAAAATATCAGTAAAATTATCACTGAAACGTTTTAAGGAATCGCGAACCGGTAAAAAATGTTTTAGAAATCGTTAAAACTTGAATCTGATTTAAAGCTATAGCTAAAAATCGGATTTAAAGAATTAAGATTTTAGAGACCGATAAACTGGACCGAGAAAAAACCGATTTAAAACTGTTATGGATTAAGTAACTCACGAAGTCGAGTCGAAAGTTTTTCTTTAATTCTTTAAATCGCCCGTAGTAAGACGGTTTACTGCGATTCATAATCCCATGATTCAACCGTAGATAACTTCATTAAGCTTTACTCTTAAACGAATTCTGATGGAACTTAATATTCTGTGAATACTCTCGAGACAGGAACGTGTATTTATTAGAACTTTGTTTTGTGTTTTTTGTTTGATTTTCTCTTCAAGATCGAAAACTACTTTTGTTTTTTTTTATATTGATTTGAGAAGTGGATGAAGAAAATGAATGGAGGGATTCATGTATTTATAGTAGCTGAAAATATGTCATGTGAAAGGATGTGACATTTGGTCAAGACACTTTTTCACATAAAAAGATGTGACATTTGGTGAGAAGACAGACCCCTTCTTTGCACCTTTTCAATTGGTGCTCATTCGGCCAACGGTTGCAACTGTTCGTTTGGTGACCTTTCACCTGTAAGTTACTTCACTCATTAATTCACTAAGTTTGACTGTTAGCTGACCAGTCCACACAACTAGGTTAGTACTCATTCAAATCATTGAGCTTGGTTAAGCTGCCATTTTACTCACCTAGCTGAACTAGCTAGTCTTTCGAGCTAGTTTATCTCACTTAGCTACTCACCTAGTTTAACTAATTAGTCTTTTCAGCTAGTTCAACTCACTTAACTGTCTAATTCCTCATTCAATTTTACTTCAATTTTGGCAAAAACCACTTTGTCAAAAATGAGTTCTAACATTTAAGGGACATGATTTGGTTTTTGGGTTTTAGATTTTAAATTATAAACTTTAAAGCTATTTTAAATTTTTTGTATATTTGAAACAAAAACATTTTTGTGGTGTTTTAAGAATTTTTAGGAGTGCGTGATATTTTTGAGAATACTCTAAAATATTATATAAAATATAAAAAAGGGTATGCTCAAAAATACCACAAAAGTGATTATATTCCAAAATACCAAATTTTAAATTTATTACAAAAACACAATTCTTCCAAAAATACCACAAACTTGTTTTCTTTCAAAAGTACCACAAATTTGAAATAGTTTTAAAACTTCAAAATTTAAATCTGAAACCCTTAAAACTAAATCATACCACCTTAAAAACTAAACCTTAAACTCTTTTTAGTAAATCCAAACCTAAAAATTTAAATTATAAACCTTTAAAAATTCAGTTTTTATGTTTGTGATATTTTTGGTTAAAACAATTTAATGGTATTTTTGAAATTATTGAGAGTTTAATATTTTTGGAATTTAAACAGTGATAAAAAGAATTCCTAAATATTAAAACTACCACATCTAGTTTGTGTCAAATAATTAGTTTTAATAAATCAAGAACCTAAACTTTCGGAGATTATATAAAGTGAAACATGAAATGTAACATATCTGAATCTGATTTTACGCAATTTACACACTTTTTTGGGTAAACGTAAGAGAGAAAACAGGATAAGATTTTACGCAATTTACACATGGGTTTTAAAAAACGTCATGGTATTTTTATCTGAAAATTCTAAACAAATTGTAGTTTTAAGGAAAATGACAGATTTTTTTTCCTTCTCTCTTTGAATGCTATTTTATACCGAGATATTGTATTGATCCATTTTGGATAAAATTATTTACCCAAACATAATAAGTTGTGATAGTAGTTTTTATTTTTAAAATTCATAAAAGAGTATTACAAAAATATATATTCATATGTATTTTAAATGTAAATGGTGAATATGTGAATGTTAAAATATGGATGGTAGATAGTAAACACTTAAATATGAATATTTAAGTGAAAATATAGATATATAAGTAGTGATCAATCATTAAAGCTAAAACTACTGATTTTTGAATTGATAAATAAAAACTATTTTGTTATCAGTTAAAAATGTTAAATTCACTCACAATTACTAAAATTAATGTATTAGACGGATTTGGTTTAAAGTTAAATCTGATCCAAAGGGATGAATATAGGGAGAATGGGCTTGGTATTGGAACCCAAACATTTTAACCAAAAAAAACTATAAGCATACAATTGACTACTATGCAGAAAAATATATCAAAAAGAGGTCTAATTTCCTTAAATATATATATATATATATCTATAATATATATATATATATATATATATATAAACTCACATATTTACTATACAAAAAATTTAAAAATATTTATGATAGTATATGGTAACAAACAAATTTGTAACATAATTTTTACAATAAACAACTTAAAATTCAAATATTTTCTTTAAAAAAATGGAGTAAAGGGCATAAATCTTCTTTTTTTACCCAAGTTACAATCATTTTTGGGCCGGACCTATATTAAGTAGACAAAAATTAAGCCTACAACAGAGACTTCGAATTCTATAGGAGGTAGATGCTAAGTGCTAATTTGAAGGAGATATAAATTGGACATCGAATTTTCTCTCGGTATAGTTTTGTGTGTTTGTTTCTGACGATTTCTTGTTTTGGCGTCAGCATTATATGTTTTCGTAGTATTGTATGTTTGTAATTGTTACTCTAATTGGAAAAAAAATTGGACATCACATTAATCTAGTGATAAAAGAATTAGGGATAATTCTAAATGAACTAAGGATAAGAAAATCTCTAGAAAACCCAAAAATAGCATACTATGTTGTGGTAATATTGGCTTGAAATAAACATTGACTGTTAAAAGAACCAAAATGGTAACTTACTAACTTCAAAATAAATAAAATGTGTAGAAGAACCAACAAAAAACTCAAAATATAATCATGAAAAAAATTGTTGTAATAAGTTGTTTTTAACAGCAATATCAGGAGCCAAGGAATGGATAGCTGCGCAACCGGTAACCATACCCAAAACATTACCCTTAATGATGAGCTCCAACCGGCTTCCTTCTGGTTCACGACTAACCTGCAGAACCGATGCTGCGTGGAGAATAACAGATAGAGTTGCAGGGTTGGCCTGGATAATTGTGGATCATAACCTCCCTCATCGTCAATTCTCAATGGCTTCTCCCTTTGTAAGCTCCGCGTTAATGGCTGAAGGATTGGCAATTCGGGAAGCTATGCATAAAGCCCTATCCCTCGGCATACCCTCCATGACTCTTGAATCAGATTCTCAAATCTTGGTTAAAGCAATCAACTCCGACGAAAGCATTGCGGAGCTCTATGGCGTCCTCTCGGATATAGCCACTCTATCTTCTAGTTTTTTAAGCATTAACTTTAAATTTATTCTCAGAGCTGCAAATGAAGAGGCTGACTCTTTGGCAAAGAACGCTCTGCTTTTGTATAACTCGAACTCAGTTTAATGAATTGAATGAAGTATTGTTGACCAAAAAAAAGTTGTTTTTAACTAATTTGTTGTAATGCATAATTTCATAGTTAAGTGAAATCAAAGTTTGATAGGAAAAATAGTTGTTTGTCACCATGCTAGCTTTTAATATAATTGATTTGCATAAAAATACTAGTAACTTGAGTAAGTATTGTCATCTACAAAAGTATAAGGTCGATGACTTATGAAGGAATAGTTATCACGTGGTATAGGTGTACGCATCAAACACATAATAGTTTATTGGGTCCTACATTGACGCGTTCTTTGTAATCTTTTAAATTTGATTAAAATACATATTTCATAACGAAGATGGATATCTTAACCATTATCGAAACTAGAGTGATACGGTAAACATTATTCCAATTTCCAAATAACAAGATTATAGTACCAACTTCACAAATTCAAAAGAAAAAAAAAAGAAAGAAAAAAACATAATCAAAATCCCACACTTACAAATATAAATTTACATCTTAAAAATCTAATACTAAAGACAAAACATAAACTTAAGAATCTAATAAAATTACATACAAAACATAAACAGTAGAAATTTCCAAATGACACTCTATAACTTTAAAGGAAAAATCGCATAAAAAATTTTCAAAGTGGCTGCCACTGACACTTTAAATCTTCAAAGTTTTTCGCTATCACTTTAAACATCCAAAGTGACTATTTTGCTAATTTAAACCTTCAATGTGACTGCGTGTTTACGCGCCGCAATTTTTTTAACGGAAAACTTAACACCGTTAAAAAAAATTCAGAAAAACTTTTAAAAATTCCAAAAAATCAGAAAAAAATCAGAAAATTATTATCAAAATTAAAAGTTCCTATAAAAAGTAAAATAATTGATAAATTTAATTATAAGACTAAAAATATTATAAAAAATATACATGTGTTAAAAATTAACACTTTAAAATTTTTAATAATCAATTATAATTGTGTTTACATTATAAATGTATTAAAATATAAAATTTAATTATAAAAAATTATAAATGTGTTAAAATTATAAAAATCTTCTAAAAATTCATTTATACTGTAGACANTTAAAACACAAAAATAAATTTATATTTTATATAATACATCCAAAACTTAATTCAATAACACCTTCTAAGAGTGTCAATATTCTAGATAATAACTCAAAATTTGGATTTTCTATATTTTAATGTTTTCATAAAATCTAAGTCCGAATCACGTTTAAAGAAGTTAAGAAAATCTATAATTCGTATTTTTTAAGATAATTATAATTCAAAAATATAAGCGTGTTATAAGTTAAAAATATGTCATATTAGAACTAAAACTCAA
>OVBE01014597.1:0-11982 GCA_900406425.1 Iberis pinnata | reverse complement strand
TTTTTTTGGCAGCTTCGATTTCTTCCACTCTCATTGTGTTTCAAAACATGTGAAAACATGTTATATATGTGACATTATCAACGAAAAACATGTTATGTGTTTTGTGCACAGCCATTCTTTACATCAAAACCAAAAGGCTATAAAAAAAACCAACAACAACAAAATACATTATAAATTTAGGAATATGTGATAGAATAATTTTATAAAATATCACAAAAATATAAATTATAACTATTGGATTTATTTTTTGTTTTTGTGGTATTTGTAATAGTATTTAGATATAATTAGATTAAAAGAATGACCAAAAGGGCATATTATGTATTACAAATCTAACTAATTTTATATTTCGTTAAGTTTTGATATGAATTTTTTGGCGAGAAACTTTTTTGCGGGAAAATTTTGCCAGAATTGTTTGATTAAAAATTTCTTGGCGGAAAATTTTGTCGGAAAATTTTTTTGGCAGCAAATTTTTTGAAAAACTTTTTTGGTGGGAATTTGTTGTCGGAGCTTTTTTTGGCGTGAAATTTTCGGTGAGAATTTTTTTGGCAAAAAAAATTTTGTTGGGAAATTTTTTAAAGGAAAATTTCTTCGTGAAAATTTTGATTAGAAAATCAAATTTTTAATCATTTTATCTTTTACAACTTTAATGGTATTATGTTCGTTCGGTTTTTGAGATACCAATACTGTATCCAGATACTACTTTTTTTAGTATCTAATATCCATATTTTGGAATATAAATAATTACTCCCTTTTCTCTTATTAAGATGTTTTTGGCTAAAAACACTTTTATTAAAAAAAAAAAAATTATATCTCATACATTAAACACACTTCAACCAATGAATAAAAAATTTGCATTTTTTCATTGGTTATTGAAAATTTATTATGTCAAAAAGCTACATATAAACTAGAAAACATCTTATAAAATGAAACAAAGTTTTTTTGCTTAAACATCTTATAAAAAGGAACACATGGAGTAGTATCTAGATACTGAATTTGTATATAATTTTTTTAAAAAAAATACAAACAATATTTCAGTATCTGGAGTTACATATAGTGTTTAGATACTTAAACGAACAAGANATTTATTATGTCAAAAAGCTACATATAAACTAGAAAACATCTTATAAAATGAAACAAACTTTTTTTGCTTAAACATCTTATAAAAAGGAACACATGGAGTAGTATCTAGATACTGAATTTGTATATAATTTTTTTTAAAAAAATACAAACAATATTTCAGTATCTGGAGTTACATATAGTGTTTAGATACTTAAACGAACAAGACTTTAGATTCACCGGTTAGGGTTTAAAATTTAGTTTGGAAAAGTAAGAAGTTAGTTGGGAAGAGAAGGAGAGTTAGATTTAATCACAAATTTAAATATTTAAAATCTGTGATTTTATAAAGAAAAAAAATTATAGTATTTTATTATATTTTTAAATAAAAACTAAACCAAAAATATTTTTGATAATTTATTTTTATTATATACAAAACGATTGAATCTGAATATCACCAAAAAGAAAAATACATATATAAATAGCTGAATAATAGTGGAACCGAGCATTAATTGCATGCACGTATAATGAGCGTATCGACAACTCATCGATTCATAAATCCATTGCTCCATGTTCATGGTATTACTGAAATTTCCAAACCATTTTAATAAATTATGATGTCCTATAAAAGTCACGTAAAATCACAATGATATCATGACTTTTTTTTATGAAATTTTAAAATTATGTAGAATGATATCATGACTTTACGTGATAAAATTACATAATTCAAAATTTAGAGATGGCTGGTGTACCGTACTTCTATCTTTTGGATAAAAAATATCATAATTTATTTTCTTATAATGTTTTATATTGTCACCATATATATATGTGTGCGCGCCAGCATGTATGAGTTTAATTTATATATTATAAAAACATAGGTGATAAAAATATATATCTATATATATATATATTATAAAAAAATAGAGAAAAGTACTACTTTTCTAAGTTGTAGATCTAAGAATATTATATCCACCCAATTGTTTCAAAAACAGCACAAAACATTTTTCTTTAAAAAAAAATGATAAATCTAAAATAATTTAAAATTATAAATTTAAATCATAAGTTCCAACACTAAATTTTAATTTCTTTTATTATCTTCGAAAGAAGTTTAAGGCAAGAAGATTCGTTATCCTCCTGTTATTTATATTTTGTGCGGAATTGATAGTGCATCGCTTGAATCAGGCCGAAACACAAGGCGGAATTACCGGCATATATTTAGCTATGAACGGACAAGCCATTCATCATCTTCTATTTGTTGATGATAGTTTTTTATGTGTAAAGCGAACATAGAAGAATGCGAGGAGATTATCAAATGTCTGAAAGTTTATGGTGACTCTTCAAGTTAAATGATAAATTTTCATAAATTCTCCATTATGTTTGGTAATCAAATAGATGAAGCTTTGAAACATCAAATAAAATAGAATTTTGGGATCGATGAAGAAAATGGAGTTGGATTGTATCTCAGGTTACCATAATATTTTAGTGGATCTAAATGAAGATTTGAGTAAGTATTAAGCTCGATCCATGGTAGATTTGAGTAGAGAATGCGAGAAATGAAAAAAAAGAAAGAGTTTTGAGAGAAAGGTCGAAACTTTCTTATTAGGCTCATCCAGCGCTTACATGCTTTTATAGAAAACCTTAAAGTTGCTATAAATGGTAAAAGCAACCTTGAAAAAATAATACAAGATAAAAGTAATTCAAGCCAAAAGACGAAAATGCGTGTACGGCCAACTTTTGGGACCATCCGGGAAGACACGTGCGCGTGTAATGCTGCAAAGTTAATCATGAGCCAAAATCGAGCCAACGGTCGACTTTTTAATTATTCTTCTTCTAGATCCTTCTTCAACTCAAAAGTCTCCTGGAAACGTATTTTTGTTAAGAAGCCACTTGGTTTGGTCGAGGGAATCACTTGGCCAAATATTGTGCATGGTCTAGTGAACCATGCGCAGAATATGCACACTGTTTGAGAACTATGCGCATATTCTCGCATGGTCCACTTGGCCATCTTGGCCATGCATGGAATTATGTTTGCTTGGATTACAAGTCTCGTGGCTCGACTACCTTTTTCACACGATAATGCTTATATGCGCACATTTTCACTTTAGCTCGATATGTTGCGCATAATGGTCGAGTCTCACCCGCATGGTCGCCGATACACCCGACTTGGCCCAGTTTTGGCCGAGTCAACTTTATATCATTTCTTTTGGCCGATGTTGATGTTTTTATCTTCCTTTGACCTTCCAAACCTCTATTTTGGCTTTTCTAGATTTTTGGCCGAGTGACACCAAAACTCAACACTAAAAAGGAGATTCTAGCTTTTATTACACAGAGACTTCAACATAGACACCAAGGATGGTATGCTAAAACATTATCACAAGATGGAAAGGAAGTGTTATTAAAAGTCATTTCAATGGCACTCCATGTTTACGCCATGTCCTGTTTTCAATTACCAAAATATCTCCTAAAAAAGTTGACTAGTGCGATGATGAATTTCTGGTGGAGCACAAAGAAAGATAAAAAACCTATATATTCTATGGTATGGGAATGCTTGTGCAGACCAAAATTAGATGGGGATTAGGATTCAAAGATCTAGCAAAATTCAATCAGAGTTGACTAGGAAAACAAGAATGGAGATTACTCAATAAATCAGGAACCTTCTTAGCTCAAATATACAAGTCTCGATATTACCCAAATACTTCTTTTCTTAAAGGAAAGAAAAGTATAAGTTCTTTGTATGCCTGGCGGAGTATACTTCATGGACGGGCACTTCTTATGAAAGGGCTAAAGCGAACTATAAGGGATGGAGTCAATACCTTCGTGTGGTCTGATACTTGGCTTCCATTAGATAGATCAAGAGATCCCTTCAATATAAGAGGACCAATGAATGTCTTACTGAAAGTGAAAGACCTTTTTATATCCAAATCCAAATGTTTGGGATAGATCCAAGTTAGAGCAGATATTTTTGGATGAAGATAAAGCTTTAATTTGTAGTTTGAAGTTAAACATTAATCGAACAGATCGAGACATATGATCTCTCACTAAGAACGGCCATTACTTTGTCCGAAGTGGATATGTTTTGGCTAATTCATATGTTTCTTACACTGGTTCTCCTGTTTTTTTATGACCATCCATCTTTTATAGGAGAAGTCTGAAAAATAAAAATGTTGCCAAAAATTAAGATCTTCATTTGGAAGGTCATTAGTGGTGCAATTGTAGTTGCAAAATGTTTAAACTCTCACAATATTCTTGTTGATTCAGTCTGTCGTTCTATAATATATCAGTTGAAACTGTGAATCACACATTTTTTTATTGTACCGGAGCTTCTCGAGTATGACAGTTAGTGTCGTTGTCAACGGCAAGATCGAATTTTCCTGCATAGTCAATCTATGCTAATATAAACCATCTTCTTGGCTTATCAAAAGATAGAAAAATCGCATATTTCAACTAAATTCCTTGACCATGGATATTATGGACAATATGAAGGAAGAAATTATTTTATATTTAAGGGTACAACCTTTAATGCAGTCTTACAAGCTCAATCAGTAGCTTTTGCTTGGTGTAAATCTAGTGTCTTAGATCAAGAACAATCTTCTATATCTTTGATGGCATCGTATGATGGAAATTTTATGAGTTGGTCTCCACTTCAAGCTAACACTTTACTTTGTAATGTCTCTACTAGTTGGAAAACCGGATTATTTTACATTGGGGCGGGATGGGTTCTTCGTAATAATGAGGGTTCAATGTTATTACATGGCCAAAACGCCCCTAATTTCACCTTCTCTCGTTTTCAAGCGGTTTTATCAAGCTTCAAATTGGCATTGGATTGTTTGTTTTGTTATAGAAGACAAAATATAATGTTTGTTCTAGATTCCAAAGAAGTGTCTGAGACAATTGAAAATCCATCAGACTGGCCAAGATATGAATACCAATTATAGGAGATTGTGTTAGACATAATATAGAAATATGTAATTAATATATTATGATTGAGAATATTATGTATACAAACCCTACCTATGTAAACTATATATATCCCTTGTCAATGATTAATAAAGGTCGGTCATTCCAATTAACATGGTATTAGCAGCTTTTACCTAACCTATCTCTCTCTCTGCGCCGTCTTTTCATTCACTCGATAATTCTTTGTTTTCTCCATCTTCTCTATCTCTTTCTACTCTTATCTATTCTTACTCTCTTTTCGTCATGGATGAACACCTCACCTCCGCCGTTAAACCTGCAAGTTTAAGTCAAATCAAGTCGTACATCCCAATTACCCTTGACCTTGAGAAAATGAACTACGACATCTAGCGTGAGCTCTTTGAAACTCATTGTCTTACCTTTGGCGTATCCGGCCATCTTGATGGCACCGACATCTCCACTCCTGCAACTGCGGTTACTTGGAAAGAACAAGATGGTTTTGTCAAGATGTGGATTTATGGAACCATCACATATGCTTTACTTGAAACAATTCTTCAACCCAAAAGCACTGCGCAAATGCTTTGGACCGAGCTCGAGAATCTCTTTCGTGATTCAACTTAACAACAAACTTCGAGCCATCACCATCGGAGATCAGTCTGTTCAGGACTACTGCCGTAAACTAAAGTCCATCTCAGACTTGTTGAACAACGTTGACTTGCCGGTTTCTTATCGTGAACTAGTTATGCACTGTCTCAATGGATTGAACGAAAAATTCGACAACATCCAAAACACCGTCCGTCATTGCAGTCCGTTTCCCACCTTTCATGTTGCCAGATTCATGTTATTGCAAGAAGAAAATAGGCTCTCCAAACAGCCTCGCCCATCTCCAACTTATACAGCTCATGCATCATCTCCGAATGTCCTCCTTACCACCACTCACGACAATCATCACCAAAACCAGAACCAGAATCACCATTATCACTAGAACACCAACCCCACCAGTTACAACCGCAGCAACAATCACTATAACAACAACCCAGGTCGTGGTGATTGCGGAAGAGGACGCGGTCGCAACCACTATTCCACTCAGCATGGGTTTAATTGTTATCAATATGGGCCTTATGGCAATCCGACACCATGGAATTACAACTCTCCTCAATGGCCTTTTTCGTACCCGGTTCCACAACAACAGTTCCCGCAACAGTTCTCCAATCAACGTCCGTCCAGCATCTTGGGTCTCTACTCCTCTCGTCCTCACCATGAAGCTAATATGGCTTCATACTCGGCTGCTCTAGCAATGATTCCATCTGATCTGCAACAGGATTTCAACACCATGAGCATTCACAACCCCAACGATACCACCTGGTATATGGACTCGGGAGCTACAAACCATATCACTGCCCAATCAGGTACCCTTCATTCCTCTTTTAATACGAGTAACCACTCACCTGCAGTATTAGTCGGTAACAGATCTTTTGCACCAGTTACTCAAATTGGTCACACCTCTTTATATTCTCCTTCCTCTCATCCTTTACAACTTAACAATATTTTAGTGTGCCCATCGATTATTAAAAACCTCATCTCGGTTCGTCATTTTGTTACTGATAATCATTGCACTATCAGATTTGATCTGTTTGGTTTTGATGTCAAGGATCTCATGACCAGGAACAAAATCCTCCGTTGCAATAGCTCCAGACCTCTTTACTCGGTCACATCACCACCGTATTCACCACCGTTAGCCCTTCTTTCTTCTCTTTGGCATCGTCGCTTCGGTCTTCCGGGTGGCTCTCTTCAGCGGTCTGCTTTAGGCATTTCTTTTGATAATATGACTAACAAGACAATTGTGTGTCACGCATGTCAATTAGGCAAACACAATCAATTAACTTTCTCGTCATCTTCTAGTTGTGTTTCTTTTCCTTTTCAAATAGTACACTCTGATATTTGGACCTCTCCAGTTTTAAGCAACAACGATTTTAAATATTATCTATTATTCATGGATCATTTCACTCACTTCACTTGGGTTTATCCTTTACAGAAAAGAGTGATACATTTGGGAAATTCCTTCACTTCTCTGCTTATTTGCAAACACAGTTTAATGGTAAAATCATTTCTCTTCAATGTGATAACGGTGGTGAATACAAGAATCGTTTGTTCCTCGATTATCTTGCTCAAAATGGCATCAAAACACGCTTCTCTTGTCCTCACACGTCTCAACAATATGGACGTGCGGAACGCATGCTTCACACCATCAATAACTTAATCCATACGCTATTGATTCAAGCTCATATACCTCATTCCTTCTGGGTCGAAGCTCTTCTCACTTCCGTCTACACTCTCAATATCCTTTCATCTTCCATTATTGGTAATGAGACTCTTTCTCATGCCTTTTTCTCAAAACCGCCCTCTTAGTCTCACTTGCGTGTATTCGAATGTCTTTGTTATGTAAACATGTTTTCTACGTCACTTCACAAACTAGCGCCTCGCTCCACCGGATGCATCTTCCTCGGCTACCCCAACAATCATCGGGGCTATCTCTTGAACTCTATACTCGCAAAATTCTCATTTCAGGACATGTCACTTTTGTTGCAGATGTGTTTCCTTATACCTCTTCTCTGGTTCCCATGGCTGTACAACATCCCTTTGTTGTCCCTTCTCCGGCTCTGATCACTTTACCATCCTCACATCATCCGCATGTTGACATCAATACTCCCGCCGACGTCTCAGCAACACCTTTTCCCGCGGCTATTCTTGCTGCTAGAGCTGGCACTGCCTCTTCTTCCGGCCACCCTATGGTCACTCGAAGTAAGAATGGCATTACAAAAAAGAGAACTCATATTTGTCTTCATACAACTGTCATTTCTCCTCTTCCTTCTTCCCATATACAGGCTGCAAAAGATCCTTATTGGCACAATGCTTGTCATGAAGAGTATGATGCTCTTATTAAACTTGGGACTTGGTTCCTGAGCCTCGGAACACTAATATTCTACGTTGTATGTGGTTGTTTCGTCATAAATTTAATGCAGATGGATCTTTACTTCGGTACAAGGCACACTTAGTGGCTAATGGTAAATCTTAGCAAATGGGTATTGACTGTGATGAAACATTTAGTCCAGTCGTTAAACTGACCACCATTCGTAAAGTTAACCACCATTCGTAAAGTTATTCATGTCTCATTGGTCAGAGATTGGCAGTTACGCCAACTTGATGTTAAAAATGCGTTCTTGCACGGTGATTTGCATGAAACAATTTATATGCATCAACCTCCGGGTTTTGTTGACAAATCCAAATGCAATCATGTTTGTCTCCTCCGACGGTTTCTTTACGGTCTCAAACAAGCCCCTCGCGTTTGGTATACTCGATTTGCCACGGTAGCTAAATGCATTGGTTTTAAGCAAAGCCGGATGGATCCATCTTTGTTTGTTCTTAGTAATGGTTCTGATATTGCTTATCTCTTATTGTATGTTGACGACATTATACTTACCGGTTCATCTCCACAACTCCTTACATGAATTATCTATCGTCTTGGCACTAGGTTCTCACTTACGGCTCTCGGCAAACTACATCACTTTCTTGGTATTGGTGTTAAGTATAATTCTCTCGGCTTATTTCTCTCACGACATAATTATGTTGCAGATATTTTACATCGGGCGCACATGATGAATTGTAAACTCTTCACCAACCCTTGTTGACACGAAGGAAAAACTCGCAACTTCTGATAGCCCACCAGTCTTGGTTCCCACTCTTTATCGTAGTCTAGCGGGTGCTATTCAGTACCTTACCTTCACCCGTCCGAATATCTCTTATGTCGTGCAACAGGTTTGTCTATTCATGCATGACCCTCGTGAGAATCATATGACTGCCCTCAAGCGGATCTTGCGGTATGTTAAAGGAACCATAACGCATGGGTTACAACTTTATCGGTTCAATACTATTGATCTTGTTGCTTATTCTGATGCTGACTGGGCTGGTTGTCCGTCTACTCGTCGTTCCACTTCTGGGTATTGTGTTTATCTTGGCTCCACTCTCATCTCTTGGTCCTCTAAACGGTAACACACTATCTCACGATCTAGTGCCGAAGTAGAGTACCGCGGTGTTGCTAACGCTGTAGCCGAAACCACTTGGATTCGTAATCTACTTTTGGATCTTCACTCCCCTTTATCTAAGGCTACAATGGTTTATTGTGATAATGTGTCAGCTATCTATCTTTCTTCCAATCCCGTACAACATCAACGGACAAAGCATATAGAAATCAACATTCACTTCGTTTGTGAAAAGGTTTCTCTTGGCCTCTTGCGTGTAATGCACGTCCCTACTCAGTTACAGTTTGCCGACATCTTCACCAAAGGATTGCCTTCTCCTCTCTTTCTCGACTTTCGGACCAGCCTCAACGTCCGTCAACCTCCCGTTGCGACTGCGGGGGGGGGGGGGGGGGGGGGGGGGGGGGGGGGGGAGAGTGTTAGACATAATATAGAAATATGTCATTAATATATTATGATTGAGAATATTCTGGATACAAACCCTACCTATGTAAACTATATATATCCCTTGTCAATGATTAATAAAGGCCAACCACTCCAATTAACAGATTCATTTTATGTTGAGAGAATTTGCCTCAACCAAATGCATTGATGTATCATCTCAGGAAAAGAAGTGTACTCTCGCCATTGCCTCGAGTGTTATCAAAGAAGGTCGAATCCGGTCTTACATTGCTCGTTCTTTTCCACCGTGGTTGAATTAGGAACTGCTCTTCGAATTACCTTTTTTTCTTGCCTAATTTATCTCTGAAATTGTTCTTGATTATGTCTTTTTCGCTTTGTTTATACTACACTTTTCCTTTGGATTCAAGTCGACAAAAAAAAAACTCCAATTTTTTCAAAACAAAATTATAAACTCTAATAATTAAAGAATTAAACATAAAAATTTAAATATTAAATTTTTAAAACTCAAATTTATGTTTGTGATTATTTGAAGAAAAAAGTTAATAATATTTTTTAGAACAATTGAAATTATGTAATATATATATATTTTTTAAATATATATATATATATATATTGTTGTATTTTGTGGGATTCTTCTAAATTAGATGATATAAACACTTTTTATTAGTTATCTATATGAAGTTATCAAATTATAAAATATCGAGTCCTATTAATTGTCATAGTATCAAAGCGGATGTTTATTTAGTGGAGACTACAATTATAAAAACTTAAAATATATTTTCTTGCGTTGAAAGATAATATTAATATTCTCGAACAATTGTTTAAAGTATCTTTAAATAATATAGTTTTGGAATTTATATGTGCGGAAATCAAGCAAATAATGTTTGTATCTATATTCAAATCAAATAATGATAAAATTGGAATTAATTGGCATTTCGTACCGTGTAGGCATGTGGAGGAAATTTCTCAGAAAGCACACTATACACTTGCTCTTGACTGTGACTTCTTACTCGTATTATCAAATCTTTCTATAAGACTTCTCTTTGCTTCGTTGTCACAAATATTTGACTCATTTTATAAAGACTTGCCGAGTACGTGTAAATTTTTTAAAACTTTCTATGTAATCTCTAAGCAAAGCTCATAGTCCTAAGTTGGTACACCAAAATATTATATTATTTTACTGCCAAAACATATCTTAATTAACCTCTCAATCTCAAATGTGTTAATTATAAAATGCTGTCGTTGAAACACCACCATTGCAAAGGAAGAATAAACAAGGAGGGAAAAAAAATAAAAAATAAGGACAAACACCATTGCCTTTGAAGTGCTTACGATCTTTGTGGTCTCGCCACGTGATATTGTTTAGACGGGTGACTGGTAAGTGTGATCACACTCACCCGGTGTTCTAAAATACGCTCACCTATCTAACCATTAGACGGTTTATAAACATAACAATTTTACTATATGCAGTTATTTATATGATTTTACAAAAATCGAACACCTAAACTTTAGGCGCCCATACAAGAATATACAAGATTGTATAGTTTTTTTTGCCAAAAATATAAAATTTAAAACAAACACTCTTTTCTTCTCTTTGCAAGTTTATTTTGTAAAAAAACTTAAAAAGTTGTTATTCATTTTTAGAATTTGTATTACTATTTATTAGTTAATTGTTTATTAAAATATAACGTATAAAATTATATTACAAAGATATATATATATATATATATATTTATAAAAACTATATATTTGCTTAATTTTGTCTAGATATCCGCGTATGTGTCTAAACGCTTAATATTAATTCAGTGCATAAATAAAGTCTAGCGTATTTTAAAACACTGCACCCAACACATCTAAAAGGTTTTGGTCACTTTATTTCTACTTGAAAACCAACCGCTTAAATAGTTTGAGATGTTTGCTTATTTGCTCGTACATGAGTAACATATAATATTTGAAAAGACTTTCGGGAAAAAATAAAATATAAATACAATTTTTTAAATTATATATTTTTATTTTTTATTTTAGAAAATATGTACATATTAAAAATAGTTATTTTGTTTTTTATTTTTTAAAAATATATATTTTTTGTTTATTCACATTAATCAATCATCATTCACACAAAATTTTTATCATTCACATAAATTATTAATCATACACATGAACTGTTTATTATTCACGCGAACAATTCACATTCATCATTCACAAACAATTCATTATTTAAAAAACAAAAAGCTTAAATACATTTTTGGAGGAATTAATAAAATAGGCTAAAAATAATATAGTAATTAAAATAATAGGTCAAATCTTTTTTAATTAAAAATATAGTCTATTTTAAAGTAAATAACTTTACTAAACAACATAATAACTATGCACAATAAATTTACAGGGTCATTGTGCGTATATAAATTCTACATATTAACTTTACCAAAAAAACCGATCATGAAGAAAACAAACTTTACCTAACAAATAATTTTGCGGATTGTATATAAAAATTCTGCGTATAATCTCTATTTAAAAGCTGTAACTTTTCGAAATAAGTATACTAAACAACTTTTACCAAAATATGTACAATAAC
>OVBE01014596.1:875-11982 GCA_900406425.1 Iberis pinnata | reverse complement strand
TTACGGAACGTTAGGCGAGCCGGCTGATCTCATGTACGGTTTTTTCTAAAAGAAAAATAAACGTTTTCTGTATTTATTATCGGAGTATGTTTCCGTGGTTCGACTGAGTTAAATTTCGAGAAAGGCGTAATATCCCCGTTTTTGGTCAAAGGGGGTTGACCGGAAACGGGGTGTTACATGTCATGTCTGCGTAACATTCATTTTCAACACTGAAATTTGGTTTCACCCATGTGAATGAGCACCACTAACATCACTTCCATAATCTACATCTGACTACTCAACAAGAAAAGGAAATGGTTAGTAAAATTATTTATCGGAATGTATATAAATTCAGTGGACACCTGAAATGCATAGACATGCCACCGAGTTACAGGTGGTTCCTGAAGACGTTGTGCCAAAAGACGCTATATAACACGTGCATCCAGCAGCACTTGTGGACCATATGCATACAATGGTTTAGATATACGAACAGAGAATATCATGGTTCCTACTTAAGTTTTTAGTACCTTGTCTCGTGACGTCTGTTTTACCTTAGCAACTGCGTCTGGTGTAGGGTTATCTTCACTACCATGTGCCACCATATCTCGGGAGGATTCACCAAGACCTAAAACATCTATTTCCTTCTGAAGTGTCTCCTGTCACATATTAGCCTTGTTATGTACATGCTCGACTGTATTTTTTTACATAATTTTGTACAATGTATTGTTACCTCCTCTGATAGCAATCCTATCTTTTGGCTTTCGTCTGCGGTAAGTCCACGTTGTCCGCGCCATATTGTCCATCCTGTTGGACGAGAGCTTCTTCCCTTGTCCAAATTGCTTCGTTCTTGATGGAGGCCTACGACATATATACATGTTCTTAGTTAAGATTTTTTTCTTATGAATTTCATTAGTTAGTTTTATTACCTTATTTGTGGAAAAATCTTTGACATGATCTTGATCTTTGTTGGGGACAGTTTGTCCACTCAAGTCGATTCCGTGGTAAAGAAAGTAAAACAGACAATGATAAGTTTCATCCACCAGCTAACTAGTCATATGGACATTGTTTTAATACCTCTGTTGCATTTATCTGAATAGATGCTGGCTGCATCTCGTGTCCCCGTTAAAAAAAGTAAAAAAATACACAATGATAAATCTTCATCTATCAGTTGACTCATCATATGGACATTGTTCTCATACTTCTGCTCTATTTATCTGAATAGATACTGGCTGCATCTCCTGTCCCTAAAAAAGAAAGTACACAAAACACACAATGATAAAGTTCATCCACCAGCTATATAATCATATGGACACCTTTCTCATACCTCTGTTGTACTTATCTCAATAGATGCTGGCTGCATCTCCTGTCCATCATTTCCGCCAACTGGGGTGTTTAATTCTTTTTCGATATTGTCTTGCAATATAAAATAATATTTAAACTGTGTGTGGACATAATATAAATATCCATTATATATAGTTGAAATACCTTCTCTATGGACAACCCATGTGTTCTGTCAATCTCTTAAACTATTTTTCCAACATCCTCAAAAGGATTGAGGTTATTCATTCATGTTAGTCCCATATGGTTATGTGAGCTACTCTTCCGGGATCTTGTCTTCTAAGAACTGGTCCCTTCAGGCGAACAGTGTGTTCTGATGATACCAGATTGACGGAGTTGGCTTATGATATTTTCCATCATCTCGTCAATCATAGACTTCTTCATACTCTCGAAAAAATCTTTATTTCAGCGTCCCGAGCAGCATTCATTTCTTTCATGTGCTCGAAAATTTGTTCTATGTCAACTGTACCTAATTCATGTCCAGAACCTGCATCTTCTTGACCACGTTTTCGTTTGCCTTGATCTTTGGGTTCTTGCCTTTATTCTTTAGCTTCTTCTCATTAGCTATCAACGACCACTTTGCGTACCCATTTAACCACATATCCTTCCTAAACTTAAATTCATGTACTATGAGAAGTTCCAAGTACTCCACAGACTCGTCTACGAGCCCGTTTTCCCAATCATTTACATTGTCGTCCATGACATGGTCTGTGTCGTCCAGGTAAGGCTACACATAAAGATGCGCAGCACAAAAAGACAATTTAGGTTCTTTTACATTGTCTACCACTTCACATGCAAAATAATACCAATGTTGTCCAAAAAATTACATTGTCCATGTATTCCACCTCCATTATCTTTGAATTGTGAAATAATTTCATAGTAGATAAACTTTGAACAGATTCATTGGAGAAAGTATCGTAATCCTCAGGATCAGGTAAGAATCTCTGAAGTTCATGAATTTCCTTGAAAAAAAAAAGTTGGAAAGCAAGGGTAAATTCATGTGTGGCAGTATGAGTCTGGTTGAATTTGTCTTCCAAAACCTTGATAGATTTGCACCTGTCCCCCAACTTCACCATTCTCAAAGTGAGAGAGAATGACTCCCAACCCCAAGGATAAGCCTCAAACGCATCAAGGTCCTTAACCATCTCTACGATTGGAGAAATCGTCCGAACCGGCTGCTTGCTGCAAATAAGGACCCTTTCCACTATTACGATTAAAGGTAGCCTTCTTCGACGCCAAGACGACATTCTGTCACACTGAGCCAAACTGGTGTCTTCCTTTAACATGTCGACAATCTCTTTGATTGTCAAGTCCCCGTCCTCGCCGGGAAAGAGGAAATTCTAGTATGGTTTCTTAGGGTCTGCGGGTGTGTGTAATGTGTGTAATCTCTGCAACTCTTGCTGGTCATGATATTTTCCGCATGGTAATCCTGTGACTATCTCAAAGTCTCGAAGTTAGAATCTAAAAGGAAAACCACCAAAAACAAACCACATCTCGTTTCTCTTTGATGTAATGAGAGATCTACAAAGCATATGATGGACCATTTTTCCAGAAAAGGACGACTTCTTAGCTGGTAGTTCTAGCAGTGGACCAAAACATGACGTTTTGAGATAGGTCAAATCTGGTGTACCTTTTAATATGGCTGTCAAATGGGCTGTCCACGTCCGTTTTGGCGGGTCCATTTTTGTCCATTTAGATTAAGGACAAATTTTGACTGTGACCGATAAAACCCAAACCCATTAATGCCCAAAACCACAAATACCAATATTAAATGGGCTGTCCACTGGACATAATTTTAATTTTTTTATAATTCAAATTTTGTAATTATAATCAACTTAATAAATTTTTAATAACAAGTTTTACTATAAGTTCTATAAAGTTTTAACAATTTTAAACATAAACAAAAATGCATAACAAGTTTTTTCGTTAAAAACGCATAAACGTATTTCTCACGAAAGGCGCAAAAAAAAAAAAACAGAAATCCGTGTCTTTTCAAAAATGTAAAACTATATTTTATTGTAAAAAATACGAAAATGCATTTTCCCGCCAAAAAACGCGAAAACATTTTTTCTCACCACAAACAAGTAAAAGCATTTTCCCACTAAAAATGTGTTTCTGCGTTTTCCCGCAAAAAACACGAAAATTGATTTTTCCGCAAAAAACGTGAAAACGCGTTTTCCCGTCAAAAACGTGTTTTCACGAAGAAAAAAAGCGAAAATGCGTTTTCCAGGCAAAAACGTGAAAACCGTTTTCTCGCCAAAAATGCATTTCCGCATATTCCCGCCACAAACACAAAAACAAGTTTTTCCGCCAAAAACGCAGAAAACCGTTTTCCCGCCAAAAACACATTTTCCCGCCAAAAAAGCGAAAACGCATTTACCCGCTAAAAATGCATTTGCCTGCCAAAAACACAAAAACGTATTTTCCCGCCAAAAACACAAAAACGAATTTTCCCGTCAAAAATACGAAAACGCATTTTCCCGCCAAAAATGCGAAAACGCATTTTCCCGCCAAAAATGCGAAAACGCATTTTCTTGCCAAAAACGCGAAAACCTTTTTTCCACCAAAAAGCGCAAATCCGTTTTTTCACCAAAGACGCGAAAACCCGTTTTCTCACCAAAAACGCGAAAACTCTTTTTCTCACCAAAAACGCGAAAACAGTTTTATGTTAAAAACATGTTTTTGCAATAAACGTGGAAACGCGTTTTTCCGCCAAAAATGCGAAAACATGTTTTTCTGCCAAAAAAACGAAAACACGTTTTTCCCGCAAAAATTTCATTTTAGTAATTTGGTTAATTTAGTAAATTAAGCATATCTAGATATTAATGCAAATACACATAAAAAACCCCCAAATTTTAACCTAAAATTTAATATTATTTGGACGGCCCAATGTCTATATTGTCGAGCCCATTTTGACCATGGTCCAAATTGGACAAAGCTCATATTGACCCATTAGTTTATGGGCTTGTCCATGAACGGTCCACAATAGATTGGACATGGACGGACCATGATCCGTCCGCCCATTTTGACAGCCCTACCTTTTAACGCCTCTCCCATATCTAACATGAACTCATGCTTCGAGTATGACTTGATGCGGATGCTTGGAGGGTATCGATCGGTAGCATACAGTCTGAAAGAGAGTTTAGAAGGGGTGAAGACGAAATCTTCAGATTTGGGTTCGTGGACAGTTTCCAAAGCCGTCCCTCCACTTGTATACGTTTTTGTAGGCCTATTCCGTAGAGATTTCTTTGAGTTAGATGATGCCCTTCTCGCAGTAACGAACAAGAAAGAAGATGAATATGATAAAGTAAAAGAAGAGGATGATAATGGCGGAGTGGAAAGGAGAGAGGTTAGAGAAATTTGTGGAAGAGTGGATAAAGTTTGATGGGATGTCTCATTAAGCGCCGAGTTCGAATTTTAATTTTTAAAAATAAGATTCGTGGTTATCGATATGGTAGAGGAAATAGAAGAGGCGAGAGAGTGAATTGAAGGTCAAAATCGTCTTCTCGATGATGAGAATATGGTATGGTCTATAAGATTGGGCTAATATGGTATCTCGACTAATTAGTAGAGTAATTATGACATTGGAGGTAATTTTCTCTTCTAAGAATGTGGGTAGTGTTTTGCATAGTATATATATGTAATAAAAATTATTTTAGTTAGTAATTTTATCTAATTTTATTTGTTTTTGGTTTGTTTTATAAAATAATGTTTTTTTTTGTTCATTACAATTTTTATTCTTTTTAAAATTAAAATAGTTTAATATGATTTAACTTAAAAGTTTTAAAATTATTTTTTAACAATTTTCTGAACATTTTTTTTATATATTTTTTACCGTCTTTAACTAATTCAGTTTTGATTTTTAAATAAACATAATAATATTTTAATCACTAAAATAACTTTTTATTCAAAAATATAATTTTATGTCACTTCACCAGCCATCATTACTACACCGTCATTCTTCTTCTTATTATTATTTTGTTAGTAACACTTTCAATGTTTGGATTATTAAGAAAAAGTGTTCTAATTATTTTTTTAATATATAAATTATTTGAATACCCAATTTAATACATCAAGTAAATTGTTTGTCTAGTTTAATACATAAACTATAAATATCTACCCATTTTACACATGTTCAGTTACTTGCTATTTAAGACACCGTTAACTTTGTTTTTTTAATTAAAAAACATTTAAAAATCCAAAAATTCCCAAAAATCCAAAAAAATCCAATTAATTCAAAAAATTATAAAAATGAAGAAAAAAATTCTAAGATTTCCAAAAAAAATCACGAAAAAATAAAATATAATAGTTGAACAAAAACATTTTTAAATTTTTTAAAAATGAACAAAAACATAGAAAATTTAAAACAAATTGTAAACATTTGAAAAGGTTATTTAAAAGGGATGATGATGGTTGAATATATTATTAATTGTGAAGAATCTATTTTTCATTTTTTTTAATTAATATTACATTAGATACCATTAAAATAGAAATATATTTAAGAAAACTAATTAAAGATATTATTGACAATAAATTCATTAGATTAGTACTTAAAAAAGTTCAACATTATCTAGTTTTTAAAAATAACAAAAAATAATAACCAATTCGATATATATATATATATAGTCTTTGAAATTTCTAAAATTAATTAAGTAAAATTTAAAGAACCTTTTGAATTTTTACAACTTTTTATACGTTTTTTGCTAAAATTTTTCAATTAATTTTTTTTTATATTTTTCTTGATTTACTTGAGTTTTTAGGAAATTTTCTGAATTTTAATATTTTTTTTTTATTTTTTTGGATTTTTTGGATTTTTATGGGGTTTTAATCAATTTTTAATATTTTTAATTAAAAAAAAAAGTTAACGGTGCCTTAGACAGCAAGTAACCGAACCCGTGTAAAATGGACGGATACTAATAGTTTGTGTATTAAACTAGACAAATAATTTAATTGATGTATTAAGTTGGGTATTCGAATAGTTCGTGTATTAAAAGGGTAATTGGAACACGATTGATATATTAAAATGGAATTTTCCCATTTATTAAACATTTCAGTTTCAAAGGTTAAAGTTCTAGTGATAAGTTATGTCAAAGTTTTCGATTTTCCCAAATAATTTATGAAAAACTGATCCAAAGTCTTTTCTTGCAAATCAAGGAATTTAACATAACTCGAAAATTCTTATTAGAGGAAGTGAAAGAGGACACTAAACAATTTGGTTCTTAAAGTAACTAGATGTATTGATTTTTCCAGTACCGAGTCCTAGAAGACTTCATTATCTCAACGGTAATTTCAGGATTCTTGCCAACAAACAACTTGAACTCGACAGTGTCACAAACGGCCACCAAATTCCTTAAGACGTACATAGCGGCAGAGTCGTTGAGGGCTTTGTCAAATGGAATCAAAGAGAGTTCTAAGATATCGAGAACGTTCGACATGTTCAGAGAGGATATAAGCGCCTGTCTGCATAGATCCCTTAGATGCGCAATCTCATATTTGTCAGCTGCAATAAAGAGTGATCGAGCATGTTTCTTCTCTTTTTCAGAAAGCATAGAGCGGTTGCTGTATATAAACTCAATGAAAGCCTCTAACTCTTCTTGTTTCAGTTCCGAGAGAGTTACTGTCTCGATCTTCCCATCTGAAGCCTTGAAATTGTCTGATTCCAACATCTTCTTAAACACCTCTGATCGTGCCGCCTATTAAACATTCCAAAAATAATATGTGAAATTAGCATATCAATTAGATCAGGAAATGAAACATAAACCTATTTACAACTGTTTAAGTAATCAGATGATGGTAACTAAGAGATATAAGAGAGGAAAATTAAATGACCAGAACAACTTTGTGGACGGAGATAGATACACTATTCTCATCATTGTCTCCTGACTTGAGGAGTAAATCTGCTTGCCAATTTTCATTCAACACCTTTGTGAACCCACCTAAGAATATTTCCAAGTTGTTCTGCGTTGTCATCGTTATGGTAAACAAGATAACTTGAAGATGATTTCTTAAACGATGGTGAGTTACATATATAGACAAAACCCTATAGATGAGACATTAATGGTAGTCAATAAACTAGTAAATCCCAACTTTTGAATTGCCCTCGAGTCGACTTTTGGGATTCTGAACTGTTTATGAAACCAAACGGATCGATCTTTGCTTCGTCTCCCTTTACGTTATTAATCATAATTGAGTTGTTTGAAAAATATTTTGGATCTAACCCGGTGGGTTGATTGAATTACTTCTAATATGTGTAACATGTATATATTATTATTTTTTGTATTTTTTTTTTCTTTTGGTAGGACATAGGGAGAAATACTCCCTATCTAATACTCTCTTCGTTCCAAAATATATTAAGATGTTTTAGAAAATTATTTATGTTCCAAAATATAAGACGTTTTCGTATTTCTATGCAGATTTTAAAGTTATTAAATAGTCCACATCCAATAATAAAACGTTAGCTTTTTATTGATTGGTCAAGTGTTTTTAATATATAATATATAAAATATTTTAAATAAAAAAACAGAATTTCTTAATATGTGCGCTTTTAACCAAAAAAACCAATATTTTGGAACGGAGGGAGTATATAATAAGAACAAATGAATGATTCTCCATGTATCCACGTTAGTTCCTCTCAAAAATAGCTGTGCTAATGCCACATCATCCATTATATTTTCACGCTAATGCCACGTCAGAAAATATAATTTTCACTTGAAGCCGACGAAAATTCCTTCTCCATAACCTTCAACCTTCTCTCTTTAATGCCAAATTGTTCCTTCATCTTCCTTTCTATCTAACTATCTTCACTCTTACAATAAATTTTATAAGTTTTCTTTCCATTTTTTTGTCTTCTTCTTTCATCTTCTGATTGAGGCTTCTTCTTTCCATCTGGATCGAAGTGAGAGTGGTTTTTGTGTGTATTCGTGCTTCGTCATGATTCATCATCATAGCGCTTGTTGGATAAGGCCTCAGTGGCCTCATTGAAAGGGCCCAGAAGATGAGAGTCAGCCGAAGGTCCAGTTAGAAGCCCAACAAGAAGCCCATGACGAAGTCAACAACCTGGCGCCGAGCCGATCTATCAATCTAGGGACCTAGCCGCCGAACGTGAACATAAGACCTATGCGCCGAACGCCGACCATGAATAGTGAGCCTACAAACCCTACCGCCGATTCCACCAACTGCCCTGCATAAACGGATCCCGTTCTACTATAAAAAGGGACCAGAGGCTCGAAGGGGATGAGGTTGGTCTAAGAGGAAATATGAGAGAAGTTAGAGAGAGAAAGAGAATATAATTGGGCTCGTCTGAACTATAGACGACCTCAATCTTGTCTTGTAAGAACCTAAGTTATTGGGAGATAACCCTTAACCCAACAATTGGCGACTCTGATGGAGACGAGATTCGACGAACTCAAAGATATGACGAACCCTATCCACGAAGACGACTACGTTAAGGTTGTTGACAAAACTCATCTTGAAAAGCAAAACACCGAGGCCGATGACCAACACATGCCAGCCGGACCCCAAAATAGGATCGGAGGAGAAATGACCCAAAAAGAGACGAACCAAACTCTGTTGCGCCGTCTGGAAAACCAAGAAAAAGAATCCAGGCAACTAAAAAGCAAATTCGAAGCAGTAATGACGGCAAGTTTGTGAAGAGCCGAGCTAGAAAATCTGAACAGAAATCTCTTCGGATTCACCGAAACGGAAGCACCAACGTCAAATGGCCAATCCATGCTCGAAACAAATCGCCAGCACGAAGCATCACGTCGCAATGTCCATACTGATCAATACGAGAAGATAAAGATGCTCAAGGCCCAACTAAAAGAGATGAGCTCACTAGTACATAGAGCAACCAGCTCGGCACCCGAGATCGAGAGGGTCGTCGAGGAAACCCAAATGACTCCATTGACCAAGAGGATAACATAAACCAAGATTAAGCATACGGCCAAGATCAAGTTCCCAACTTTCGAAGGAAATGCCGACCCAACACATTATATGATCACCTTCACCATCGCAATGAGACGAACCCAATTCAACGACGAAGAACAAGATGCGGGTTTTTGTCAGCTGTTCGTCAAAAATTTGGGTGGAGCCGCGCTCTCTTGGTTCTCCCACCTCGAAGCAAGATCAATCGACACCTTCCAACAACTGTCAACCGCGTTCGTAAAACATTACTCCATGTTCATGGAGAAACGAGCATCAACCATCGACCTATGGTCGCTAACTCAAGGCCAGCGGGAGCCACTACGAACGTTCATCGAGCGATATAAAGAAGTAGTATCCAAAGTCGCAATATCCGATGAAGTCGCGATCACCGCCCTCCGGAATGCCTTGTGGTATGAGTCAAGGTTCAAAAAGGATCTCTTGCTCAATCAACCACAAACACTCGAAGATGGACTCCACAAAGAAAATGGATTTATCGAAATGGAGGAAGAAAGGGCATCGATGATCCGGAAACACGCGAGAACTCAAATCACGAAGGAGAAAGAAGAAGACGTCGAGCCGAGATACTTTTACGAGGGGCAGGAAAAGCCCAAAAAGGGGAGAAAGTAGCCGACCTACCTCGTCGACGAAAGAAAAACCAACACTTACCAAAAGAAAGATGACGATCAAAGCTCCTACTGCAGCTTCCACAATCGACTAGGCCACAATACTGATGAATGCAGACACCTGAAGGAAATGCTCCTAAAAAAATACAACAACGAAAAGGGGCCAGAGAGCAGGACGAGGAACATGTGGAGACGCACAGATCAACCCCAACATAGAGGCCAGAGAGAACAATCCCAGGTCTTCCGACCGAACCAGATGCATGCCGAACGCGCCAGGCCAGAAAGACAGGTACTCAAAACTGATATGGAACCACCACAATGGCAACTAGATGACAGGCGGGACGACGCCCCGCTACCACGTATGAGAATCATTGTCATCATGGACGGGATACAGCACCGCGACCACTCCTTCTGGGGAAGTAAATCCAAGCAGCTGGTCCTTGGAACACGCATCAGCCCGTCTAATGCCTTGACACATGATCCTATAACGTTCACGAGTAATGACGCATCAAACGTCATGAGCCCCCACAACGATTTCCTCATGGTCAAACTCGTCATTAAAGACTGCAAGGTGACAAGGATACTGATCGACATAGGCAGCTCGATCGACATCTTGTTCAAAAGCACGTTACTGAAGATGGAAATCCCCGAAGATGAAATCAAACGAACAACTCAATTGCTAGCTGGCTTCAGCGGTGATACAGTGGAAACCATCGGCACCATCAAACTACCAGTGCACGTTAAGGGACGCGCCATGATGAAGAAGTTCCGAGTGGTCAATGGGTATCCAATATTCGATGCGATACTCGATACACCGTGGCTGTGCGCCACCCAGGCGATAATATCAATCCATAGCCAATGCATCAAATTGCCGACCCCAAATGGAGTTGTGACCATCAGGGGCAATCAACGAGCGACCCGAATGTGTTTCATAGCCGAGCACAAGGCCAGGAAAAGCTCAGAGTTATAGCAGCTATAGCTGGGAAGCTGATAGGCTTAGAATTTAATCCTAGTCTATTACTGCAGAGAACAGTTCAATGTAGCAAAGATAGGGTATCGAATCCACAGAGACCAGAATGCACGATCAGTTAAAAACTCGCATATGGCTAAAGCTAGAATAAAAGATGTGATTGTGAATCAAAACGGTAATTAAAAAGAGGTTTAAAACTTATAATATAAAAAAGTCAGGCATTAGGGAAATCCGTAGGTACTCAGGTTTAAAGTCAAATTAACATGCAGGATTT
>OVBE01014595.1:0-11982 GCA_900406425.1 Iberis pinnata | reverse complement strand
TATATATATATATATATATATGCAAGTGAACATGTTTAATCACTAGTCTGATAAAAGATAGTAGAAGTAATAACCACTAAATCACTTATTTTTTGTTATCTAAAATCGATTGTTAAAATTACAAAATCAGGGTGCCAAAAAAATAATATAGAAAAAAATTAACTAAAACGTTTGGTGTGCATCTCAAAATAATGCAACAACTGAACTTAACACGATGACGATTGCAATTGCGAAGGAGATTACC
The DNA here is from genome assembly GCA_900406425.1 of Iberis pinnata. Taxonomy (NCBI): domain Eukaryota; kingdom Viridiplantae; phylum Streptophyta; class Magnoliopsida; order Brassicales; family Brassicaceae; genus Iberis; species Iberis pinnata. The sequence goes on along the minus strand of OVBE01014595.1, from coordinate 11,738 downwards.
GATCTCGGGGTAACGGGTAGTTGCAGTTGGAATTCGGCGGCAACTAAGGAATTTATTGACGGTGTGGGTACGCGATTCTCGGAATCATGGAGCATGCTGTCAGATATCCCCACGACGGATCCCACGATCTGGAGTGATGCAACTGCCGATGATAATTGTTCCTTCACTCTGCATAAAATCCAACAGAAGTTTAGTCAGGTAAACGCGACTCTTCTCCTTTACGATTTGTCTAATTCAAAAAAATCAAAATCAAACTCCCTCTCCCCAAACCCTCAATTCTCTGTTTCTTTTCAATGGCAGACAATGTGGGTCGAGCCCTACAAGACATCAATTTGGGGATAAATGATCCTCCAATTGCTCTTCCTCTTGCCTGGCTTGATCAAGCAATGGCAGAGAATAAATTCAGCCTCATTGGTCGTCCATTGATGCCTAGGAAGCAAAACCTCATGGCAATTATTGCTAGAATGCCTCGTAATTGGGGATTTGCTGGTATTGTTCATGGGCGGATCATTGAAGAAAGGAGGTTTCAATTCCTTTTCCCATCTCAAGAAGCCATGGAGAGTGTGCTCATGAGAGGATCATGAGCTTTTGCAGACATGATGTTGGTTCTGGTGCGTTGGACTCCTACTCTTCACCCCTTTGATCTCAAATTCATACCTTTCTGGGTTCAGATAAGGGGAATTTCATTTCAATTCCTCAACCATGAAGTAATTACTGTTATTGGTAGAGCTCTAGGCTTACTCTTGGAAGTGGACTTTGATCATGTTAATGATTCCATGGTGGAATTTGTGAAAGTTAGGTTGAATTGGAATGTTGATCATCCATTAAAATTTCAACAGAACTTCCAGTTCTCTATAGGAGTGAATATTTTCTTGTCCCTTCGTTATGAAAGGCTTCGAGGTTTCTGTGTGTCATGTGGTATGATGACTCATGACTCAGGAGCTTGCCTTATCCAAAATGGGGGACCTCATCAACCTTCTGATGATGATGACAGTGATGGAGATGTGGCTCCAGGTATGCATGGAAATGGTGGAGCAATTATTGAAGAAATGGAAGAGGAAGTTGAACATGAGGCACAACCTAATGCTCATGAAGAGGCCGCTGCACAAGTTCAAGCTTTGATGGAGGAGGTTCAGCAGATGGAGAATGGTGATCTGGTTTCTTTAGCACCTGTTGAACTTGCAGTTGCTTTCCCGGATTCAGGCCCTGTGAATTATGTTTTCTTTGAGGAAGAGTTTAGGCCTATCTTTTTATGTAATGTTAGTTATAACATCATATCCAAAAATTTTGTTAATAGATTGAAACCAATACTGCCCTCTATTGTGTCAGAAACAGGCTGCATTTGTTCCTAATAGGATGATTATAGATAATGTGCTTGTGGCACATGAATTGTTACATAGTCCAAAATTTCAGAAGAGATGTTCTAGCTCGTTTATGGCTATAAAACAGATATCTCTAAGTCTTATGATAGGGTTGATTGGAAGTTTATGGAACATACTCTAAGGATATTATGATTTCATGATAAATGGATTATATGGATAATGTCCTATCTAAAATCAGTCACTTTTCAGTTATGGTAAATGGTATACCAAGAGATAAGTTTTCACCTCAATGTGGACTCAGACAGGGAGACCATTTGTTTCCCTATTTGTTCATCCTTTGTTCAGAAGTGTTAAGTAATATGTTTAAGCAGGCTGATGATGCAAAGTATATAAGGGGTCTTAAAATCAGTAATCAGAGTCCAACAATTACTCATTTAATGTTTGCTGATGACTCTCTGTTTTTTGGACAAGCTAATGCGCCCTCAACTCATAGGATTATAAATATTCTTCATAGTTATGAGCAAGTTTCAGGACAAATGGTTAATTTAAACAAATCATCAATAACATTTGGGAGTAAGATGAATGCTTGTGTTAAGACAAACATTAGGAATATATTGAATATACATAATGAAGGTGGCTATGGTAAATATTTGGGTTTACCTGAGCAGTTTGGTAGGAAAAAGATTGATTTGTTTCAATTCATAGTAGAAAGAATCAAAAGTAGAACAGAAGGTTGGAGCCAAAAATATTTATCTCAAGCTGGAAAGGAAATATTGTTGAAAACTATAGGATTGGCAATATCAATTTACTCTATGAACTGTTTTCAGTAGCCTAAAGGGATATGTGTTGATATAGATAGGGTAGTAGCTCAATACTGGTGGAGAAATAAAAACACACAAATATCAATGCACTGGTTAGCCTGGGACATAGTCACAATACCAAAAAGAGAAGGAGGTCTTGGTTTTAGGGACATTGAATTATTTAACCAAGCTTTATTAGCAAAAAAATGTTGGAGATTAATTAAATCTCCAAACTCTTTGTTAGCTAGAGTATTAAAAGGAAGGTATTATGCTAAGTCATCTATACTGGATGCATCATATGGAACTCAAAACTCCTATGGGTGGAAATCAATTCTGGTTGGGAGACAAATACTTCAGAAGGGAATGAGAGTTTTAATTGGCAATGGACAACATGTGAGAATCAAGCAGGATAATCGGTTGCCATTAGATCCTCCAAGACCAGCTAGGGTGAAGGAGAGTGCTTGCTCTTCTGTATGTTCATTTTCTCAATTGATGATTCCAAATGCAGGACAGTGGGATTATGATAGAGTAAAGGAGGTGATATGTGAAGAGGATATACCAATAGTACTTGCAATTAAAGTAACAAAATAATGATGTTGTGGGATGGCATTATACAAACAATGGAGTATACTGTTAAATCAGGATATTGGGTTGGCTTAACTTATAACACATCTACATCTAACATAAGGGTCCTTGATTCCAATGCAGCACTTAAACAAAATGTCTGGAGGTCTAATAGTCCACCAAAAATTAAACACTTTATATGGAGAGCTCTTTCAGATATTATACCTATAAGATCATAATTGTTTAGAAGAAGATTAATTCAATCTGAAACTTATCTTCGTTGTAGTCAATCTGAAACTTTGCATCACTTATTCTTTTTATGTCCTGTTTATGGTAGCTCATGTTCTAAATCATTACCTTTACATGTATTATGGTGGTTGTGGAAGGATCGGACTAACAATGTTTTCAAGAACAAGAAATTGGCTTGGGAATGTATTTTAAAATTGGTAGGTGATGATGATGAAGATTGGATGCTTATGAATCCGAATAAAGTCAAGAAATGTATTCAAAAGCAAAAATTGAGTGGAGATAGGAGTAGCTTAAGTACTGGCTGGACAAGACCAACCCCAAATTGGCTGAAAGTAAATTTTGATGCAGGGTTTAGAAGCTCAACCATGGCAGCCACTGCAGGATGGATATGTAGAGATTCAATTGGAGGATATTATGGTGCAGCTTAAGCTACTGGTTTACCAGTTAACACTGTATTAGAAGCGGAGACTCAAGCTTTGATTATGGCAATGCAACACTCTTGGAGTAAAGGATATAGAAGAATTATATTTGAAGGTGATAGTCAAGTTCTACACAAATTGCTATTTGGTGATCAAGTCTCATTTGTATTAGCTAATTGGATTCGGGATATCGGATGGTGGGCAAGAAAATTTGAAGAAGTAAGATTCACTTGGGTTCCAAAAAAAAAACAAATAGATGTGCAAATGTACTTGTAAAAACACAAGAGAATAATACTTTAAGTTTTAAATACCATAGCTCTCCTTCTTATGTAATGTACTCAACATTGCACCAAGATGATGTATACATTGTTTAATCTAATGCATTTCGAGTTTTAAAAAAAACATATATACTAAATCAGGTGAAAAAATGCCTAACTCAATAGCTATATACTTATGAAATTATTTAATCTGAAATGAACTAATGTTGGAACTTAGTTCTTGACAATCTCAAGAAGATATATATATATATATAGATTTACTTTACGTCTATAGAAGATGATCTCGGTTCTCAATTCCCGGTTCATATCCGCAGAGGAATAAACCAAGATATGTACATATACCTTTTTCAATTTTTCTAATCATAAGTATAATTACGTACACACATGGGTAGTTTCGTCATATCGAGATTTTAATTTAGATCCAACGGACACGACGTTTCGATCGAATAGGCGGGAGAGAGATCATCTAACCGCTTTATGATCAAAACACTATAAAAACACAACTCGATCATCACTCAAAACGCATTACTCAAAATCATTAATAAAAAAAGCAGACTTCACTTGCTCTTTCAATTTTATCTATTCAATTTTTTTTTTTTTTTTTGAACTTTAGATCTCTTTAATTTCTCATTTGAGCTTATATTACTCCTTCCATCACTCCTTCAACTTTATCCATCCAATTTTTTTCTTCTGAACTTTGAAACTCCTTAATTTCCCACCCAAATTTAGATTTTTCCTTACCCGACCCCTCAACTATTCGTTCTCATCATTTTACCTCCAAACGATTTAAAACACTAATTTACGATTTAAATTATAAAAGCGATAATAAATCGCGTTTTAGTTTAACCCAATAAATTTTATGTTACATTTTTTCAATATTAAATCTTAATTTTAATATTACTTTTAAACTAATACCACAAAAATATTTTAAAATTAATTAAAATAATAAATTTAATATTTTATAATATTATATTATTTTCTAATATTTTAATTAAATAATAAATTTAATATTTATAAGGATACATACTATATCTACTCTCTCTCATGCGATTTCACGATCTCTCTCTCTTTTAACCACTGCCGTTATTCGACGGTTTCTATGGCGGTTACTTCGATTCTCTTCCGATTTTGGAGTCTTAACCGTTTTCGATCGGTTCCTTTATGCGCTTTTCATAGATCTCTAGTTAAGTACTGCATCTCCTTCACTACCATCTTTTTCACAACTCGTTCGATTTCACTCTGTTTTTCATGTCTGGAAACTTCCGATCCAAGATGCAGAACCTAACATTGTGGCTTGAAGATGATGCTATTCAGATTTCCTTTGACTCGTGTAACCAGGCCCTTTCACTAACCCAACACAGTCTGGTGGTTTTACCGTCAAATGTTCAGAAGAAAAATTTAAGGGTGATGATGGTGGCTCTTCCTCGAGTGTGGGGTGTGTCCGATTTCATCTAGGGTCGTTTGATTGATAACTCAAGACTTTAGTTTTTGTTTCCATCCGAAGAAGCTCTCAATGGTGTGTTTCGGCGTGGTCCATGGTCATTTAACGAATGGATGATAACAACTCATCGGTGGGTTTACAACCAGATGGATGAAGATTTGAAGACCATTCCGTTTTGGGTTCAGGTCTAGGGCATTCCAATGCAATTCCTAACCCGCACCGTTGTCACGCAAGTCGGGCATAACCTGGGTTATTTCCTCGAGGCATATTTTGAGGATGGAACCGGTCACTCGGTGAATTACGTGCGTGTGAAGCTTCTGTGTCATCTTGATATGCCGCTTCAGTTTTGGCGTTTGTTTCATTTTGGAGTAGACCTGGTGGTCCTCAAATTGCAATATGAAAAGCTTCGGAATTTTTGCTTCAAATGTGGTTTAATGACACATGATCAATCGGAGTATGATACCGATGATGCACCTGCCAATTCCCCTCCTCCCGGTGATGAAGATGAAGATCCTGAAGAAGAGAATGATCCGGAAGAGGAACCACAACTAACGCCAATTCCACACTCACCTGCACCACCTTTGGTTACATCCTCTTCAAGTTCGGTTCATAACAAAAAATGAAAGATGGATTCACCACTGCCACTGCAACCAGCCTCTCCTCCAATGAATGCACGGTTCATCTCCTACAAGACTGTTTCAAGTGGTGGTAAGACAATTACAAGGCAAGTGGTTGATGATGAAGAATGCAAAGAAGTGTTTTTCAAATGTATGAGGCGTATCCTTGATACACATGGCATGTGCTTTTGGAATTCTAATATGATGGATACTGCTGGTCCGTCTCACACTATGCACACCATGGATAATGATGGTACTGATTCAAAGGGAGCGGTGGACCCGAATCCACCGGCGGAGCAATGAATACAGCCTTTTGGAACTGCCTTGGTTTGAAAGAGTTTACGGTAGTTCGACGCCTTAAAGGAATAACTCGGAAATATTCCTTGGACATGCTCTTTCTCATTGAAGCAAAGAATCCAGATGATGTAGTTCGGGATATAGCATCTCGTTTAAATTTTGATTATGTTCAATGTGTAAAGCCGATTGGGGTGGGAGGGGGTTTAGCTCTACTTTGGAATAGTAATGTAAGGGTTTCTATAATTTCTATGGATAATCGGTTGATCGATTGTAAGGCTTCCAATGAAGAAGGTTTTTTCTATTATTCTTGCGTTTATGGTCACCTAAACCGACAAATGCGCAATCATTTATGGGAAACTTTACAAAGATTAGCTACTACTAGAACTGGACCTTGGTTACTCAATGGGGATTTTAACGAAATTTTAAATTCCCATGAAACACGTGGTGGGAAACCACACGAGCCAAGGAGTCTTATTGATTTCCAAACGACGGTTCAAGTATGTGGCATTCGGGATTTATCGTTTTTCGGAGATAATATGACATGGGAGGGAAACGCCGTTCTTATACCATTGAGAGTTGTCTTGATCGAGTGATGTGTAATCAAGAATGGCAAGCTCAGTATCCGGATTCAAATACAACTTATCTTGATATGGTTGAATCTGATCACCATCCTGCAATTATACGCATTTGTATATATGTAGAGAGCGGGTTTAAACCATTCAGATATGATGAGCGTTATGAACAAGAGTCTAGTTTTTCGACTAGAGTAGCTCGTGGCTGGAATGGTTCTTCAACTCTCCATCGGCACTCGATCATGGATCGGATTAGTAATTGTCGCATAAAAATAGCCATATGGCGATCAAACAACAACCAAAATTCCCAAAAACATATTTTGGCTCTTAATCATGCCATTGATGAAGCCCAAGCTTCGAGTAATGTTCCTTTAGTCATGGTGCATAATTTAAAACAAAAGCTTATCTCAGATTATCATAGAGAGGAACAATATTGGCAGACTAAAAGTCGAAACCAATGGTTGAACTTTGGAGATCTTAACACTAAATTCTTCCATGCTATTACAAAAAATCGTCGAGCTATAAATAATTTCCTAACATTATTAACGGAGTCTGGAACTGTTATTAGTGGCAACCAAAAGATGGCCGATCTCGCACAATCATATTTTGTGGATTTATTTCAAAGTAATGGTACGACTAATTCACAATCTCTCCTGGGCGGTATGAATGTCGTTGTTTCCATGGAAATAAATAACGATCTCACTGCACCGATTAGTCCTTTGGAAATAAGAAATGCGGTTTTTGCAATCGGCTCTTCCAACGCGCCTGGACCAGATGGATTCACTGCTCGTTTTTATCATACGTTTTGGGATGTAATCGGAAATGATATTGTACAGGAAATACAATCCTTCTTTACCACTGGTCGATTACCAGAGGGATGGAATCATACGAATCTGTGTCTCATCCCAAAAAATAAAGGATCCTCGTTATATGTCAAACTTTTGACCCATAAGTCTCTGTAATGTCTTGTATAAGATCATTTCAAAGATTTTGGTCAATTGTTTGAAGAAACACTTATCGGGTCTGATATCAGACTCGCAAGCGGCATTTATACTAGGTCGTTCGATTTCAGACAATTTTTTAATTGCCCATGAAATTTTTCATTCTCGGCATTCAACCTCACAGATAGCTTCGAACTATATGGCGGTTAAGACAAACATCAGCAAAGCCTATGATCAGCTAGAATGGAATTTTTTGCGAGATGTTCTTACCAAAAAGGGTTTCTCGCCAACATGGATCAGTTGGATACTTGAGTGTGTTAGTACGGTGTCTTTCTCTGTTCTTATAAACGGGAGTCCATATGGTGTTTTTCAACCAAAAAGGGGAATACGTCAAGGTGATCATTTATCACCATATCTATATATTATATGTGATGATGCTCTCAGCTCTATGCTGACTGAGGCCACGAGTAAAGGTGAACTACAAGTGATAAAAATATGTCGTCAAGATCCAACGATCAGTCATCTATTCTTTGCAGATGATTCATTATTTTTCCTCAAAGCTGATTATGCTAACAGTCTCAAACTGAAAGAAATATTTGATCAATATGCAACTGCGTCCGGTAAGTTGATAAATTTTGAGAAATCAACTATCACCTTTGGGAATAAGGTTTTTAAACACAGTCGGGATAGGATAAAATCTATTTTGAGCATTGACAAGATAGGGGGAGGTGGCAAATATTTTGGGTTACCGGAGCAGTTTAGTCGGAAAAAAACTGAACTATTTTCATACATTTTGGATAAAGTTCAAAAGCGAATTTTGGGATAACAATATCACTACATATCACCAGCAGGGAAGGAAATCCTTTTAAAGAATATAGCCATGGCAATGCCAATATATTCCATGAAGTGTTTCCGTCTACCATCAACGATTACAAATGAAATGAACAGTCTTATGTCCAAATTTTGGTGGGGAGGATCTTCAACCCATCGAAAGATGTCTTGGATGTCATGGCGGAAATTACAATATCCCAAAACTTTGAAAGGGTTAAACTTCCAGGATTTTAATAGTTTTAATCAGGCTCTCCTTGTGAGTCAAGCTTGGAAGACTCTACAAAATCCACAATCTCTACTAGCTCGGCTTTTCTGAGCTCGTTATTATAAAAATAGAATTTTCTTAAATGGAAGACCAACAGCTCGTTCATCTTATGGTTGGAGTTCTATATGATATGGTAAAGAACTGTTAAAAAAAGGTTAACGGGCAGATTTAGGTGATGGTTCATCAATTCAAATAGGATACGAACCTTGGTTACCCACTGATCCCCCTCGCCCGGCTAGAATGTTATCATCTACGTAATGGGAGCTGCCAGTTAAGACGCTAATCAATACACATACTAAGACTTGAGATTATGCCAAATTAACTCGATACATAACTCTGGTTGATTAGGAGATCATCAAGAAGATCTATATACCACATTTCCCCATTCCAGATCGCTATCTTTGGTATTACACTAATCATGGTTCTTATACTGTTCGGTCGGGATACCATCTTGCTATTGCCAATGATACGATTGATACAAACTTAATACCACCTTTATTCTCTGATGATGTCTTGACAGCTCAAATATGGCATTTACCTATAGCTCCAAAATTGAAGCATTTTGTTTGGCGGTTGTGATCAAATGTGTTACCAACCTTTAGTACACTAGCACATAGACACATTACAAATCGGATACAATGTCTACGCTGCTGTTGTAATTATGAAACTTCAAACCATCTATTCTTCGAGTGCCCTTTTGCTTCTGGGGTGTGGCGATATATGGGACTACAATTGCCTTCCTTATCGGATACAAATCTTTCTTTATTGGAGAAGATTAAATCCTTGGTACAACTCATGCACTCCACTTCGATTCCTTTGGAGTCCCGTTTAGTACCTTTTGGACTCTATGGCATATTTAGAAGGCCTGAAATAATCTCATATTTAATCGTCACCAAACCGATATTCCAACATTGGGAGGTCGAGTTGTACGTGATATAAGTGCTTGGATACACACTACTACTTTTCAACCATCTACTCATCATCAAAGCATTGTCCCGGCACGCGCAACTACATGGTCTCCACCACCAGAGACATGGTTAAAGTGTAATTTTGATTTGTCACGTCATCAAAGGACTACTTTTTCGGGCATGGGTTGGATTTTAAGGGATGATCGGGGGCGATTTATACATTGTGGACACCAGCGTTTTTATGGTAGACTTACAACAATGGAAGCGGAATTGACAGCATTAATTTGGGCTATGGGATGCATCATGAACCTAGGCTATAAAAAGGTCTTATTTGAAGGCGATAATCACTCTGTAATGAAAGTACTAATTGATCGATCGACACAACCAAGGCTGGAGCATTATTTAAGAACTATATATTCATGGGGACATCACTTTCAAAATATCTACTATTAATTCCAATCTAGAGAAGCGAATACTTGTGCTGATTTTTTAGAAAATTTAGCAATTTCTCATATACATTATTGTTTTGTGTATCATAGTTGTCCATTATCCTTACACACTATTGTAAATACAGATCTATTATGAATGAAAGTTGACGTTAAAAAAAAAAATAATAAATTTAATATTTATATTATTTTAATAAAATAATAAACTAAATAACAAATTAAATACTTTATAATATTTTAATTAAAATAGTAAATTAAATATTTTCTAATATTATAATATTTTCAAAAAATAAATTAAATTAAAATATTTTAATATTAAAAACTGAATATATAACTAAATATTTTATAATATTATAAAATAATTTATAATATTGTAGTTAAATAGTAAATTAAATAGTTCAAAATAACTTAGTTAAATAATGAATTAAAATATAATATTATATTTTTATAATATTTAATTAAAATAATAAATTAAACTTTTTATAATATTATAATAATTCAGAATAATAAATTAAAGATATATTTCTAATATTAAAACAGAATACTTAATTTATTATTTTAATTGATTTTAAAATATTTTGTTGTATTAGTTTAAAAGTAATATTAAAAGTAAGATTTAATATTAAAAATATTTTAACGTAACACTTATTGGGTTAGACCAAAACACGATTTGTTATCGGTTTTATAATGTAAATCAAAAATTAGTGTTCTAAATCGCTTGTATGGGTAAAATTATGAGAAAGAATAGTTGATGAGATCTGGTAAGGAGCAATCTAAGTTTAGGGGGGAAATTAGATAGATAAAATTGAGGGGGTCGGGTAAGGAGCAATCTAAGTTCAGGTGGAAAATTAAGGGGCTCCAAAGTTTGGAAAAAAAATTGAATATATAAAATTGAGGGTACCTAGTGAAATCAGCCCATAAAAAATAATAATATGGGTAATCCTGAAAAACTTATCCTTGAGATAGAAGAAGAGAACACAGAATCGTCATTCGAGATGACTATGAATCAAGTGATGATCTAGACGTGAATGAACTAGTCGTTGCTCTTCCTGCTTTAAGATTTGATGGAATCAGAATTAGTATTTACGATGACCAAACCAGACGTGAAACAGCAAATCTTGCTGCAAAAATGCTTATTGTAGCCGCTGAGGAGACTGGTGTTATTCAAGAGAGTAGTGTGAAAGCGAAGAAAAAGTTTGTTAGACCACGTAAAGTGGTGAATGAACAACAATATGGTGATGCTATTAAAAGCCTAGAAGTAAGAATAAGAATTATAATACGTTAACAAATCCTCTTCCTGGTCCACTTACATGCAATGTGTGTGGCAAAGTTTTCTATTCTTGGAAAGCAGTGTTTGGTCACTTGAGATCGCATAAAGACAAAGGTTATCCAGGTTTTAATCCACCTCTTATTTTTAACTTCGTTGGTTCGGCGGCAGGCAATAGTGATTCAGGAAGTGACGGATTTGGTATAGGGACTGGTGGTTTAAATGTTGATCTCAATGTTGAACCATTGGAAACTACTGAAGAAGCAGCAGGTACTTCTGGAACTGAGGAGCAAAGTTCGAGTTGAACAAATCGCCTCTTCATGATGATGAGCCTGAAGCTAAGCCGGAGAATGAAGATAAGGCTGAGTGAAGATATGGTGTGACATTTATGAGGATTCTATGTTTTTTAATCAAGTGCATGTTTGTGTGTATGCATGCAATGGACGTACTTCTCCTTTAATTTCAAGAGAAATTTTTTTGTTATGCCATAAAGGGCTGGTAATGTTTGTGGAAATGCCACA
>OVBE01014594.1:239-11982 GCA_900406425.1 Iberis pinnata | reverse complement strand
ATTATAAATATTAAAATAGTTATTAAAATAAATAATTAAAAATTTAAATCAAAAACCATAAACCCTAAATAAAAATTCAATCAAATCCCTAAACCCTAAACCTATATTTTCATACAAATACACAACAATCACAAAATCAAATCTTAAACACAATCAAATTCCTAAATCCCTAAGTTAACAATCAAAACCAAAACCCCAAATCTATAACCAACCCCTAATTCATACACTAATCAGACACTAAATGAAACCCTAAATAATTCACTAATCTAACTCAATCTCAACAATCCAACTAAAATATTCCTAAACTTCTAACAATCAAAAAAACCAAAACAAACTAACCAAATCCCATTTTCAACCACAAACCTACCTAAATCAATCATAAAGTCACCTTGGATCACCCATATATTGGTTTGGTTTGTTGTTTTGGATGTTGATTCACCTTTAAATCGCCTCAAAATTGCCTAAAAATCGCCCAAATCCAATTTTTTTTTGTGTTTTTCGCGATGAATGAGGAAGAAGAAGAGTCTGGTTCTTTTTTTGATAATTAATTCCTGACAGATTTATCCGTAGGGAATCCGTAGGAAACCAAAAAATTGATTTTTCACAAATTTTCAATTTTTTGGGCCCATATACGCGCCAAGGTACAGTAATTCCCTACGGATCCTTCAGGAATCCGTAGGGAATTCCTGACGGAAAACCCTATGTCAGTCAGGAATCCGTAGGGAATTGAAAAATAAGGTTTAGGGTTTGGTTTAAGGTTTAGGGATTGGTTCCTATCAATATGTGTTTCAATACATGTTCCTATCAAGAAGTTCTTGTCCACATGCATCACATGTATGTTCCCTCAACAAATGTGTTTCCCAATAGGGCAAATCCCAGAATATGTTTTTCTTGTGCCGGTTATGACTTATACTCGTATACTCAACATTGATAGTGTCTATTTCCACTAACATTTACATCATTCGTCATAACAACACCATAATCATCCAATTGTCGTAAGAGATACGTGCCACCTAATTCAAGTGGTGGACCGTCAACACATCTCTTCTTCGTTAATAATGTTGTTGATCGACGATATGGATGACTCGAGGGCAAAAAAATTTGATGACAATCAAACCAGCATGTTTTCCTTCCATTGCTCAGCTGGAAGGAATCAGTGTTATCCGCACAAAATGGACATGCTAGTTTGCCGTGAGTTGTCCACCCTGATAATATGCCATACGCTAGGAAATCGTTTATAGTCCACATAAGAACCGCACGCATCCTAAAATTTTGTTGTAAAGACACGTCATATGGTTGCTCCCCATGTTTCCAAAATGTCAACAACTCATGTATCAGTGGTTGCAAAAACACGTCAACTGATCGTTTCGGATGTTCCAGCCCTGGAACAAGAATAGAGAGAATTAGAAACTCTCGCTTCATACACAAAGATGGCGGCAAATGGTATGGTGTCACGATTACTGGCCATACAGAATACTGTCTACCGTGCTTTCCGAACGGGATGAATCCATCTATACTTAATCCGAGATAAATATTTATTGGCTCGCATGCAAAATTTGGATAAGTAGCCTGAAAATTCCGCCAAGCTTCTGCATCTGAAGGATGTGCAATCTATCCATCGAATCTATGCTTAGCATGTCATCTCATTGCCGCAACTATTCTCTCATACTAATATAACCTATTCAACCTATCCTTTAGTGGCAAATACCACATCTTCTTGTAAGGCACTGAAACTCTATCGCATGTATCCTTATACCTTGGTTTCACTACAAGAAATATGCGTTTTCTTAGCGGTCAAAAAATGCTATCGTAGGATTACATAGCGGATAATTAAACGCTCTGACAGCACCCATCATTATAGATCTGACACTTTAGATAGCAGATTTAATGTATGCTATAATTATTCAAGTTACGATAGCATAGTTGAAGATGCAATTGTTTATTTTTAAAATAGAGCCGTATATTTGTTATTAAAGATTTTTAATAATAGATTTAGTTTTATATATTGAATAACGTTGGATTTGTATTATAATTGGATTGCATCTACAGCAGTTTGTTTTACAAAGATAGCAAAGTATTTGTGCTATTATTGTGTTGTAATTACCCGAAAATTAATATTATTAATATTTTTTTTCCACTCGACAATTAATATTATTATTTTTTCTAGTGTGCACCCTACAATTCATGTTATTATAATTATACAATTGAATTTCTTTTGTAGTTATAATATATTTTTGAATTACTAGTGAAATAAAAATTAAATAATTTTATTATATCCATAAAACATTTCCATGTATACAAAAGAGTAGTATTTACATAATGTAAGGAATCAACCATTAAAAACCATAAAACATATCAAACATTTGCAAGACTATTTCAATCTCTACCAAAAATCTGGATCTTCACTTTTTCCATCATCTATTTATTGGGTAGCTCTCATTACAACATACCAATTTGAAGAATCATCTTCCCCAAAGTAGAAAACCTACATCGTATTTCAACTACATAAAAAACAATTTCAATCTACTACCAAACATCATCTTCACTTTCTCCATCATCTATTTCTTGGGTAGCTCTCATTACAACATACCAATTTGAAGAATCATCTTCCCCAGAGTAGAACACCTACATCGCATTTCAACTACATAAAAAGAAATATGTTCATGAGGATCAATGAAAAGAGTAACTTTATTTAAAAAATAAAAACAGTCAAGAGATAAAAACAAGAAAATCACCATATGAGACAGGCGTACTCTACAGTGAGACCAAGATTTCCCTCACACTGAATTTTATTGATAATAGATGAATAAGAATGAAATCTTTATTAGAATTTCTTAAGTGTTTACAAGTTTTATCCAGTAATAGCAAAGTTTTACAAAAGATTTTTGGTCCCTTCTCCGGACCTTTACCTAGACTACTTATAGGGCTCTCTTTGCGGCTCGCCCTAATACCCTCGCACTCAATGTGTCTTCAATGCTCTTGATCCACCGTTACACCCTTTTGAACTTCCCGTAACCGTCGACACGATCGTTTATGTGGAGTTCCTGCAACTTGGGCTTCTTGGCGAGTTGAGGCAGCCCACTCGATGCTTTTCCTGCGGTGGGCTTCACTGGCCCATTACTCGCTTCTCATGTTCACGGGCCTCATGTGGCTTGTTGTAGCTCGTATTAAAGTAATATTTCATCAGGATTCTCCGACAAAGCTCCTCGTGTGACGAGCTCTCTCCGCTCTCTGCGCACCAAGCTCTATCCGCTCTCCACGTGCTGAGCTATCTCTACTCTCCACGTGCAGAGCTCTCTCTGTTCTCCGTGCACCGAGCTCTCTCTGCTCTCCACGCGCAGAGATCTCTCTGCTCTCCGCGCACAGAGCTCTATCCGCTCTCCGTGCGCTGAGCTATCTCTGCTTTCCACGCGCAGATCTCTCTCTGCTCTCCGTGCATCGAGCTCTCTCCGTTCTCCGTGCATCGAGCTTCTCTCAATGCAGCTGGGTTCAAAGTTGGCTGTTCTAGCCCATTCCTATCTTCTTCTCACCTCTAGCCGATCCGAGCCCACTAATTGGCCCAAGTCGATTAGTGTGCCCACATTTTTCCCCCCCATTCTATCAATGGAAACTTTCCTTTGGTGGAATCGTTAATTTCCCGCCGTCATGAGATTCAATGATCATCGAGCGAGGATTGGGGCGAATTTGGTGGTAGATTGGAGATCATTATTCTGAAATCAGGATCCCTTGATTCACTCCTCCGCTCTGCTATATGAAGCAGTGAGACCTCATGGTTTCTCACTTTTGCTCTACAGTTCCTCTCGACTCTCGTGCGGAAACTCCGACTTCACTTTTGCTAGGGAGACTCTATTGCTCCTTATTGAAGACTATCATAAGGTACTTACTATTTTTCCTCTTTAGAGTTACTTCCTTTTTTTTTTATTAGTTTTAGTACACTTAGTAAGAATTCCGGCAAGATTGATCCGTTTCATGGTAGAAATCCCGCGAAAAAACGTTTTTCGTCATTGATTCTATTTCTTTCCGGATCAAATATTAACTTAAGAATCATAGTCTTCTTTGTTTTTGGTGAGAAAAATATCCAAATATTCTTCTCATTAATTTTTTTTTACTTTTCATCACCAACATTTCCCCCTTCTCTTTCTTACTTTTCACCCTTCATCTTCTTCTTCTTCATTTTTTACATTTTACTTATCGTTCTACACTTTTACTTCTCTCTCTACAGCTTCACTCCCCTCTTTTTTTGGCCTCCGTTTGTCCATTCCCCTGAGAATACTGCATGGTGGACTTGCTCAACCTTATCTTCCAGGTCGCACAGAACGCCTCGAACTTGTTCGAAATGAATTGTGACCCGTTATCAGTAACAATCTCATAAGGTAGCCCGTGGCGACATATAATATTTCTCCATACGAACCTCTGTACTGCTGTCTCGGTAACATTCTTGAAAGCCCTTGCCTCTATCCACTTGGAGAAGTAGTCAGTAAGGACTAGGAGGAACCTCGCCCCTCCTGTGGACGGGTGTAGTGGTTCGATGACGTCCATCGACCATCTCATGAATGGATATGGAGAGGAGATAGAGGACAAGAGCTCCACCATCCATTGGATTAACGGGGCATACCTCTGGCACATTTCGCATCGTTTGGCGTACTCCTCACAATCCTTTGCCATTGTTGGCCAGAAATATCCTTGGCGTTTGATTTTTAACACCAAAGTCCGCCTTGGTGAATCTGATCCGCATTGACCTTCATGTACTTCTCTTATGATGATTTCGGCCTCCTCCGGACCGACACACGCAAGGTAAGGTCTCGCCACACTCCGCTTGTACAGAATCCCACGGACAACACAAAATCTTGCGCTTCGGACCTTCAACTTACTTGTATCGGACTTCGCCAGTCCTTACTTGTATTGTCGGCACAAGTTGCCCCCCCCTGGTCACCTCCGGTGGAAATTCCAAGTTTTCTATCTCGAGTGAGGCGTCAGGATCTTTCGTCCCAAGAAAAATTTCTCGATCCTCCACTCCCAACGGAGCTTCAGGACTCTCCACCCTGAGCTGAGCTTCAAGGTTCTCCACCTCGAACTGAGCTTCGGGATTCTCCACCCCGAGCTAAGCTTTAGGATTCTCCACCCCGAGCTGATCTTCAGGATTCTCTACCCCGAGATGAGCTTCCGGATTCTTCACCCCGAGCTGAGCTTCTGGATTCTTCCTCCCGAGCTGAGCTGCAGGGTTTTCCACCCCGAGCTGAGCTTCAAGATTCTTTACACCGAGCTGAGCTTCAGGATTCTCCACCCTGAGCTGAGCTTCATGATTCTCCACCCCGGGCTGAGCTCCAGGGTACTCTGCCCCGAGCTGAGCTTCAGGATTCTCCACCCCGAGCTGAGCTTCAAAGTTCTCCACCCCGAGTTGAGCTTCAGAGTTCTCATCCTTTTTTCTACTCGACTCTTCTAATGCTCGTCTTCTCATCGACCTTGTCTGGATAGCCATAATCGGATGATGACTTGATATACTTGGCTCTTCGATTATCTCCATGGTTATCATTATCCTGACCAACGAATCTGAAGTGGACGCCAGCACGGCTAACGCAACTGCCGAGCTGTTTTCTCCTTGCGGTATTTGCGTTAACTCGAAGCTGTCGAACTGTGATATGATCTTTTGAACCAATGCTACATACGCCTCCATCATGGCATCCTTGGCTTCATAATCTCCGCTTACTTGACTAGTCACAAGCTGAGAGTCACTCCGCGCTCAAAGTTCTCTAACGCCGATCCCAAGTGCCAGCCTCAACCCAGCAGTAAGAGCCTTATACTCCGACTCATTGTTTGAGGCATTGAATGCTAGTCTGTAGGACTGTTCAATCACTTCCCCGGTCGGGGACTCCAACCGAACTCCCACTCCGGATCCGGCTCTAGTGCAGGAACCATCCACATGAAGCTCCCAAGCTTGACTCTCCGAGCGGAAGCTCGATGAGGAAATCTGCGAAGACTTGTGCCTTTGTACTTAATCGATTTATGTATTCTATGTCATATTCACTTAGTTCTATCGCCCATTTCACCATTCTCACGGACTGGTTCTGTCCATGCAATATGGTACGTAGTGGCTGAGTCGTCATCACCATGATTGAATGCGATTGAAAATATGGACGAAGTTTCCGAGCCGATACCACTACTGCGAGGGCGAGCTTCTCCGCCATAGTGTACCTTGTCTCCGCCGAGACAAAACTCTTGCTTATGTAGAAGACCGGTTTCTGCTCTCCCCCTTCTTCCCTTATTCGCACTCCGCTTACCGCAGATGCGGTGACTGCTACATACAAAAATAGAGGTTCCCCGAGCATGGGATTTGCCAGGGCAGANTATGCGAGATACTCCTTCAGCTGCTTGAAGGCTTCCTCACATTGTTCATCCCACTTAAACTTTTTGTTCCCTTTCAAAAGCTGAAAGAAAAGAAGGAACTTATCAGTAGACCGAGAAATGAACCTGTTCAAAGCTACAATGCGCCCCGTCAAGCGCTGCACCTCCTTTAACGACTTCGGGGACGGCATGGAGAGCACTGCGGCTATCTGATTTGAGTTAGCTTCGATCCCTCTTTCAGTGACTAAGTACCCTAAGAATTCCGTTGAAGTGACTGCGAAGGAACACTTTTCTGGGTTCAATTTCATCCTGTACTGATTTAACGTCTCAAAGCACTTCGATAGGTGATGAACATGCTCATCGGCCTGTAAAGACTTGACAAGCATGTCATCCAGATACACCTCCATTGTTTTCCCAAGTTGGGTGGAGAACATCTTATTCACCAGCCTCTGGTAAGTTGCGCCGGCATTCTTCAACCCGAATGGCATAACTTTATAACAATAAATTCCAATGTCGATAATAAAAGATGTCTTCTCCTGATCGTTTGGATGCATCCTAATCTGATTGTAACCAGAGAAGGCGTCCATGAAGGAGAGTATATGGTTTCCCGCCATGGCTTCTACGAGCTGCTCAATGTGTGGGAGCGGGAAACTGTCTTTAGGACAAGCCTTGTTCAAATCAGTGAACTCGACACATATTCGCCACTTCCCATTCTTCTTTTTGACAACCACGGGATTAGCCAACCATTCGGGGTAATGGACCTCTCAAATATAACCGTTTGCCAAGAGCTTCTCCACCTCATCGTTAACAGCCTGAGATTTTTCAGGACCAAGCTTCCGCCGCTTCTGTTTGACGGGTTTGTATGCAACATCGACATTCAGCTCATGGGAAATCACTTCAAGATAAATACCTGGCATGTCGCTTGTCACCCAAGCAAAGGTGCTCTTGTTACTCTGTAAGAATCGTATGAACTCCCGCTTTAGCTCTCCCTTTAGATGCGCACCAATCATCACACATTTAGTCGGGTCAGAATCTTCAATCGGTACCCGCACCGTGCGACTTTAGTGATGCTCTCCAGCAATGCTCCTGTCCTCATTGGGGCTGTCATCGTTCTGCAGAGGATTTGTTATCCTGCTGTATACCTGCAGAGTTCTGTAGTTGCTATTGGACTCTATTCTTAAGTCCAGTTAGGTAGCACATGCGAGAGTTCTTCTGACTTCCATGCAAAGTCCCTACCCCATTGCTGGTTGGGAACTTCACACACTGGTGATAGGTGGATGGTATCGCCTTCATCTCGTGCAGCCAGAGCGTGCCTAAGATTGCATTGTACGCAGCAGGAAGGTCCACCACCGTGAAATCTATCATCTTCAACACTCCGCATGTAGATACAGGGAGCCGCACTATCCCTAGAGATATCTTGGTTGTCCCACTGAATCCTGTTAGAGGAGTTGGGGGACCTATCACCTCCTCCCTCTCAATCCCCATGTGCATCAGGGTTTCAAGGAACAACACGTCCACGGTGCTTCCAGTATCAATTAGGACCCATGAAACCTCACAATTGGCCCCAATGTCAACCTGGACCACCAAAGCATAGTCATGTGGAAGGTTGAGCTAAGAAGCATCATTCTCAGTGAAGGTAATTTCGCATCTCGGAGCGGGGGTGAACCTAGCCTTCCCGAAATCAGCTATTCTCACGTGGGATTTGACTGAACGTACTGAATCTCTGCAATGCCTCGATCCCCCCAGGATGAAGTCTATCCGCTTCTTTTGGGATAATTTGGAGGTCTCTGCTCTCTCCGGCCTGCGGTTCCGCTTTGGCGCGGGCTCCTGGTCGCGGCCCTCTGCTGCCTCCATATCGCGCCTAACCTCTTCCAAGTCGATGTTCGCTCCTGCCAAACCGTCTTGCGCAAGTTTCTTACATATAAAATATTTAAGCTTGAAGCACTCATGTGTGGCATGTCCATTGCATTTGTGGAGTTCACAGTAGGCGTCTGGATTACGCCCCATCACCCTTGATCCGTCTTTACTAGGGGCTCCCCTCTCTCCTTTTTCTACGTTTTATGAATGTGATCCTCCACTTCCACTCTGGGTCTCCCTGTTATCCTTCCTTTCGAACTTCCTCGGTGTGAATCCTACATCAAAACTTTTAGTGGGATTCTTGAATTTCTTGGAGAGAGCTACCATCTCCTCTTCTGCGGAGATCCAATTAGTGGAACGATGAAAAGCTTCCTCTATGGTATCCGGCTTATTAATAGTCAAGTCGAAGCGGAATGAGAACTCATGCCAAAGTCCATGTTTTAGTGCGGCTAGCGCAGTGGATTCACTGACTCCAGCAACCTTGGCCTTTACGGCCTTGAAACGCTCAATGAACTTTTGTAGAGGCTCCGCTGGACCCTGTGTCACCGTCCATAGGTCGGCGTCTGAAGCGCCCATCTCCATGAATATGAAATAATGTTTCACAAACGCCACTGATAGCTGGGTGAAGCTATCAATTGACCCAGATTCGAGTTGTGATAACCACTCCAGAGTAGACCCTGTAAGGTTCTCCACAAACAATCTACAATACCCCGCGTCCTTCTCGTCCTCGCTGAAGTGAGGACGGGTCACCGCAATTTGAAAGGCGGTCATGTGCGCCTTTGGATTGGATTTTCCTTCATAGAGGGGAAGTCTAAGCTTCCCGATCTCTTTTATTCTAGCTTCTGCGATGCATGGAGTGAATGGAGTCCTCTCCGTCTCCGCGATAACGCGGTCGATCTCCAGTGCCGCGTTCGATGCACGGTGGACCTTTAATGTCATGGCGAGCAATTCAGCATGCGTCTTGTCCATTGATCGATGCAAGCTCTCTTAGTGTCCTACACGTGGGCCAGAAGGAAGCTCGCCAGTGTTGTCCGTCGTACCCCGAGCAGAACTTGGTGTATTCAAGACATCATTTCCACCAGGGGAAAATAACCACCTCCTCCATGAGAATTCTCTGGGGGATCGGAATTTTTCCCACCAAGAATGAAACCTCGAGGTTCCGGTTGGGTTCGGCTCGCGGAGCCTCTTGCTCCGACGGGATCCCCACCAGGGTGGTTTGTCATTGTCACCAGCGGGGGCAGATTCCTCTGCGCTCCCAACCGCGCCTCCATCTTGGTTAGGGCACTCGCGAGGGTCGCCAACTGGGTTGTCACGTTCTCTTCGTGGCTGTTGAAACGAGCAGCGAGTGCATCACTTGATTCCTTTTGTCTTTCGAGACAGCTCACCAGGGTCGCGAGCAGATTCTTTACCTCAGCTAGAGCATCAATAGCTGGGTTGTTCATTGGTGGATCCATCTCCTCTTGCTAGGTAGGGTGACTTCTTCAGAAATTTCTTCGAGTCCCCACAGAGGGCGCCAAAATGCGAGAGCAAGATTTCCCTCACACCGAATTTTATTGATAATAGATGAATAAGAATGAAATCTTTATTAGAATTTCGTAAGTGTTTACAAGTTTTATCCAGTATTTGCAAAGTTTTACAAAAGATTTTCTGTCCCTTCTCCGGACCTCTACCTAGACTACTTATAGGGCTCTCTTTGTGGCTCACCCTAATACCCCTCACACTCAATGTGTCTTCAATGCTCTTGATCCGCCGTTATACCCTTTTGAACTTCCCGTAACCGTTGACTCGATCGTTTTCCGTGGAGTTCCTGCAACCTGGGCTTCTTGGCGAGTTGAGGCAGCCCACTCGATGCTTTTCCTGCGGTGGGCTTCACCGGCCCATTACTCGCTTCTCGTGTTCACGGGCCTCGTGTGGCTTGTTGTAGCCCGTATTCAAGTATTTCATCAGGATTCTCCGACAGAGCTCTTTGCATGACGAGCTCTCTCCGCTCTCCGCGCACCAAGCTCTATCCGCTCTCCACGCGCTGAGCTATCTCAGCTCTCCACGCGCAGAGCCCTCTCTGCTCTCCGCGCACCAAGCTCTCTCTACTCTCCACGCGCAGAGCTCTCTCCACTCTCCGTGCACAGAGCTCTATATGCTCTCCACGCGCTGAGCTATCTCTGCTCTCCACGCGTAGAGCTCTCTCTGCTCTCCGCGCACCGAGCTCTCGCTGTTCTCCGTGCGCCGAGCTTGTCTTAATGCAGCTGGGTTCAAAGTGGGCTGTCTAGCCCATTCCTATCTTCTTCTCACCTCTAGCCAACCCGAGCCCACTAATTGGCCCAANAGTCACATTCATCCCAACCTCCTGGCTTACAAGCTCGATATTGTTAAATTCACTGTTCATGACCATCTAATAATAGGAAAACAGAGATGCAAAATTAAATAAAGATCGTTTTCATTCAATAACTTCCTGCCTAACTGGACGCCATTGGCAGATGGCTCTAAGCATCGCAGTCACTTGGCTTTCATTGAGCCTTTTGGTGTATCAACTATTCGACAGACCTACAAACGCCTAAAATAAGCAAAGATCTTTAATAATAGCACATATTATTCACGTGAGTAAAATGTCTGAATTAGAACTATACTTCTATGGGCAGTAGGCAGCCTTTGAGTCGCTCCCTAATTGGATGGCAGGAAGTGATGGATATTTCATTTTATAGTGTATAACAGTCTTCTTGCTGTTGTCCTTAAAGTGAAACTGAAATGAATACAGAAAAGGTAATAATATGCTATGAAACCAAAAGATTAAAAATCTTGCAACAAGGTAATTAAAAGAAACATATTCACCTAAGATGGTTGATGGGCCAGTTCATCATCACTTGGTACCAGGATGAGGCAAAACTAGATTAACAATCATCTTCTTACAATCTTATTTAGAATGTTTCCCAAACTGTAACTCCACTTCAGACTTTGTGTAAAATAGAGACACAGAAGAGGATCTTATTGTCTGGAACTCCATTACAGAACAACTCCATTTCAGAACAACTTACATCAACACTTGAGAAAAGTGGAATCAATAAGCGCGAAATCAAAGAGCTTAAGACAGTGATGGAATCAATAAGCGCGAAATCAATCGTATGATACTTCGTATCCATACCCCTAATTACTAGATGATAAACTGTGTTTTTAAAATTTTGATGGCATAAATTTCGGCAATCTCTACATGGGCAAAACATTTCAGTCAGATTACCCAATCTTCTTGCTGACGAGTTTAGGAAATTGGTTGCTCATTCCGAGTACTCAGGACTAGCCCTACATGTTAAATCGAAAAAAGGTTAGAATAACTATTTCAATCGGAGAATTAAAGTATTTCTCGAGAGATATATGTACATGATACCTTTGCAGCCAAATCCACGAGTTCTCCATATGAGAAATATGGAATGATTATTGCGGATTAGGTTTAGAATTAATAAGACGGAGATGACAGATTAGGTTTAGAACTATAAATACTTTTTAGCGAAATTTTCAATTTCTCGCCATAAGCAACTCGAAAGGAAACAACAGA
>OVBE01014593.1:0-11982 GCA_900406425.1 Iberis pinnata | reverse complement strand
GGAAGAGATCTGAATTTGACGAAGCATCAACATCTCTTTCTCTCTTTTCCTCCTTGCTGCAGATAGATAAGGAGGAGCTAGCAAGTTTGTAACCGTTGGATTTAATTGCATCCAGCCATCCCTAACAATTATAGGCCAAAAAAAAGAGTTGATTTTTGGTCCTTTATCTTGATGCTTTTTACATAATATGCAAAAGAGAAAATATATGAAATCACTAGCGGCCATCAAATACTATTAAACTTTTTCACCCAACGAAATATATTTTTGATGATACAATAACAACTCCATGATCGGAGATACATTCATCATATGTTTAGTAGGAGGAACAACTTATTACTATCATAATTTATAAAAGAATCCATAAAGTTCTATTGTTATATATTAACATTTGTTTATTCAACTCAAATTGTAAAGTATACAAAGTAATATTTGTATACAAATCATTTCATCAAACAAACTAACCGACTAATAACAGTTATCTAACAACCTATTTACACTAATACTATACGAGTACATTTTCCATGAAGACAACTACAATTGTATTCTACAGGGCATCTATGAGAATCGGGACAATCACTATCCGTCTTGCACCAAATCGTCTTGGTTGATGGTTTTGTTAGAGCCGGTCCTAAGCCTAAGTATAGCAAGTATGAGCTTGCGATCTTTTTCCAATTTAAAATTTTTTTATAGAAAAAATTACAATTTTGGCCTATTTTTTCATTGTAGATTGCGGCATTTAGAATTTTTTAAAATCTCAGGACCGGCCATAGGCTTTGTCTCAAATTTTAGCCACAAACTAGGCTACCAAAAACAATAGCATTCTCCGCCCAGACATTTCTCACGTTTACTGAAACACCACGTCGCACAATCTTCTGATGTCGAACATCTTGTGTTGGCTTGTATGCTCACAAACAATGTGCCTATTACAATTGCAAACACATCACACTCATTTGAGTATTTTAAATTGATTTAAGCAAAATACATATATGATATATATAGAGTAGCTCTTTTCCCGGGGTTTCGGGCAAAGTTTCAGATTCTAATATTGTAATGTTTCCGTTTGAATCAATAAAGACGACAGAGAAAAAAGAGAAGCTAACATGAGAGATAAAGAAGAAAAATGGTGAATATTGTTTTTGATTCCGCCATTAGTCTTTTGTTAGAAACTTGAAAGTGTTGTTTAGATATGACTATGTTGAATCATAGTTTAACAATTAGGTTAAACAATTGGTAAGTAAATTCTTTTTTTTATTGCCCTCTGAAATAATTACATGAGTATTTATAGTCAAAATACATGGGAAACCCTTAATTAGGTTATTAAAATAAATGGATTTCAGGAGTGGGCAGAGCTAAATATCTCTTATTCATCTCGGCGCTTTCCCCTTCAAGTGGGCATGTAGCCGAAACGGGCTTCTCGTCGGGTGCAAACCCGGTATCAACAGTTAGTTCCCTTCCAGGTCATCGAATTGCGCAAGTCGGCGATCGAGTTAGGTTTCAAAAAGAAGCTCATTTCAGCAAAAGGTCCTTCATTGTCTTTGTAGCATTTATTTAATCGTTTCATAGGAGGAAGCTCAAATGTCACCCTAGATTCCACACACAATGATTCATTGTCCTCAGTAACCGCTACTTCTCGAGGTATGAATACCCCTTGAGATCATCATTCTTCAAGTTCTTTTTTCATAAATTTCCCTGCACGTACAAACGCTCTCCCTTCTCTATACTTTCTTTCTCTATTTTAATTACAGCTCGGTAAATTATTTACCAAATGACTCGGTACTCTATCGAACTAGACTAATGTCTTTGTCTCGTCTGAACCTGAACGAACCTTCGGCATCTCGCGACAACCTAAGTAGCGACAATGTAGAAGTTGCACCATAAGAGAGATCTTCGCACGGTAATTGGATCCGGCCGGACAATGAGCTCACATGTCTCCAACCTAAGAGGTGTATGGAGCAGATGCTTCAAGATCTGGCACGCAACTTCTCGTTCTTCAACGGGATTCCCTTCCTGATTCCAGATTGGGATCAGAGAACCTGGGATTGCCCTCGCGGTTATGTCTGCTTGTACGAATCCCTTTTCCTAAAGTTCCACCTTTGGCTCCCTCTTCCTAAGCTGCTGATTTCTTACTGTGCAAGACGAAAGATTACCATCTCGCAACTATCGGCCCCTTCAATTTGGCACATGATCAGTCTCCTGGTGCTTGGCTGGGAGTTTGGGGTTGACATCGGGGTCCGATATTTGGAGAAATATCGTCGATCAATCCGGTTACTTAGAAGAAGACGAAGTTGAACACCGGCTTCATCTACATCAATTTTAAGAACAAGTACAAGTTGATTAACAACAAGCCACATACGAAGATATACGACTCGAAGGGGAAGTAATTCTTCCTAAAGGTTACACCTGAATTTGTAGGTGGCGTGGGGAGAATCTTGAAGAGGAAGTGGGCGGAGACCTTCGATGGATACCACCTAGGAAAGACCAAGCTGTAAGTTGCAATGAGTCGATCTAACCTTGTGTTTTGCTTGCTTGCAGAACTGCACTTCAACTCTCGTCCTTTCCCCACAAATTTCTTAGAAGACATTAAGAGGATCTGAGCTACTGGGATAGTCGATATCAAAATTTTTGACTACAAGCGTGTCCATGATAGTGTTCCCTATATAAACACATATATAGTTACGAGACTGTAATTTACACTTTGTCGATTATCTCTACTTCTTTAACACTAATATGTTACTTGTTTCTCAGTTATTTGGGAGATTAACGCATGCCCAATAAACAAAAACAAGATGAGTCGTCCAAAACCCCCAGTTAACTACTCGGTCAAACTTGAAAAGTCTTCCTCTTCAAAGCGGAAGCACACTGCAGCGTCCGCCTCCACTGGTAGTAAGGATGCTTTTCCCCCTCTTCAAAGGAAAAGGAGATGCCAGTACAACTGGGATCGTCCTTCCGCTAACCTGATAACTATTGATTCGGCAGAAGATTCGAATATGGAAAATGTTCTTACTGAGGAACAGGATAACAAGGAAGATGATCCTGCTGAAGAGCGTACCTTAGATGATGGTGTTCCTGCTGTGAAACATCCTACTGGTGGGGAAATCATCCTTGCTGAAAATTGACGGTCCCGCTATCTACAGAGGTGCCAGGTGATGGCTCGACAGTCACTCAAATTCTAAATGAGATGACTGCCGATGTGGGCCTTGAAGATGGGGAGCTGGGGGATTTTTCCCAAGAAGTGGATAATCTCCTTGGTGATGATGATGATGCGGAAGTCAGGGAGGAGCATCTCGAGACGGAAGGGGGCGCGGATGGCTCCCAAACTCAAAATCGTTGCAAGCTATCCTTGGATTGGACATTTTCTTATATCGGCAAGAGCACGCCATTTGTGCTTGATAAGCCTGCTTGCGCCGGTTTAGTGAGTCGCCTTGGCGCTAACAGCTTGATCCTCCCGCCGGTTGATAGGATGATGGTGCCATAAATCTATGAAGCCCTATCTCGGCAAGTGTGTCAGGTGGTCGCTTTATCTTTATCCCCCATTTTTATCTTTCCAAATTTGCATAATCTAATTCGCTAGGTCTTGCAATTTTTTAGACTCTGGCAACGACCAACGAGCTCATCACATTTTATGAAAACAAGATGCAGGCTCTGAGTGGGAACGAAGACGAGCTAGTTCGTCTTTCGAAATTGGTCAACCAAGAAAATAAATAGGTCGCGGCCAGTCACCTAAAACAGCAAGAGCTGGAGGATGTCATCAAAGGGCTGAACACCAAAGTTTCTAGCTTTAAGCTAGAGATGGACCTAATGGAAAAATCGGCTATGGAGCAGCTCGAGGCTGCGAGGGCCAAAGTTGAAGCTGCAAAAGAGAAAGCTGCCGCAAAACATGTGGACCAGGAAGCTCCCAGAGATCAGGCTGGTGTGGAGTTTGTCGAGCTTAAAGCAACGTACCAGAAACTTGAGAAACAGCATGAAAGTGAGATGAAACGACTCCGACTATCTCGAGCTTTGCATGTCGCGTTTTTGGTCGGGAAACTCAAGTAGAATGCGCAAAGAAGCTTGAGAACTCCACCGTCACATTGATGATTGTAGCAGGATCGACACTACCGTCAAATTCTTCGGCCATGCTCAAGGGACTTTGAATTGTGTTCGCCATATAATAGCCGAATGTAGGGTGATTCATGCAGAAATCATGTCACAGCTGGAAGCTAACTTTGCCAGATGTAAGGCACAGTTTGACGAGCTTGACATAACCGAGATGTCGGATGATGATTTCTGGTTTACGCCTGTATTTGACGAGCATGGCTCCAACCTGATCCAAGCATCGCGGGGAGCTTATGGCGCTGCTTCTGGAGTTGATCTTGATGTTCCCTCAACACCGAGGGTTTAGGGTCTTCGCGCATTTGGAGCAGCTTTCACGGTTTTCTTAGGGTTATGATCTACAATGTTTGCTGCTCGGCCGTTTCCCCGTGGCTTTCTATTTTTTTCTTTATGTGTTTCGGCGCATGCCTTATCTTTCCTTGTCATGAATGATGGATTGCTTATAATCGTAATTGGTTAGGAAGTTTAAAGTTTGTTTCTCCTTTGCCAAAATGATGTAACTCTCTTGTTTCTTTTGATAATGACAAATTGATAGTTCGGCAGAATTCCTACTCCCTTCTTTTTCAAGCTTTTATTATTGAGATAAAACGTTACTCTAGTTTTCTCGTGCGGGCTGAACATCTATCCGATCTTATGATTGCAGAGGAACCGACCTGCAGATCGAAACCCTGCACTCATGGCCTTTTGATGAGATCGTTAGTCTCATCGTATACTCTCTTTAGGAGTACGCGAGTCTGAACTTGGCTTTCATCAATGAGCTTTTAGCTCGGAAAGAGTTACTTTGACCCTCACCAATACTCATTATTAGGAGTATGCGAGTTGTACCTCGGTGTTTTATTGGTTTTTTTTGCCTAGACGAGACGACTTTGGTCTCGTTGACATATTCGTGTTAGGTAGGATATGTGCCAGTCGTAACTCAACTTTTATCTTAACAGATGTAGTATATGTGTAAGTTTTTAATAAAAAATATAATTTTATTAAGTGAAATAGCTACACCCAAACGGGTTGCTTACGTACCCTGATATCGAGGGATCAAACCAGATCGTAGTTCACAATACAAGTAAGCCTAGTAGTAGAATCTATTCAACTTGGTTGCATTCAAAGAGTTTGGGGTCGATGTACCGTTCATTGTTTCCAGCTCGTAGACTCCAGGTTTCACGACCTTTGTTACTTCGTATGATCCTTCCCACCAAGGTCCTAACTTGCCTGCATTTCCTTCAGTTTTGTTTGCGTAAGTCATCCTTAAAACCAATTCCCTTTTGTAGAATCTTCTCTGCCTCACATCCTTGTTATTGTAACGCATTGTTGCCTGTTGGTAGGCGCTTAGCCGTACGAGGGCAAGATTTCTGATCTCGTCTACGTCGTTAAGTGAGTCAAACAGCATGTTGTTTTTTGTTTCTTCATCATGGGGCAGCTTGATTCTACAAAGGGTGAACACGGCGGCTTCCGAAGGGGCAACGCTTCAATTTCGTGTGCTAGGGAGAAGGGGGTTTGATTCGTCAATTATCTAGGCATGGTATGGTTCGACCAGAGGACACCGTCTAGCTCGTCGACCCACGGTCTTTTCTTGGATTCCAATTGCTTCTTGACTCCATCGATGATGGATTTGTTGATAGCCTCAACATGTCCGTTTCCTTGAGGATATCGAGGTGTTGAGTGGTTTAGTCGAATCTTCCACCTATAAAAAAATATTTGAAAGTTTGTTTAGTGTTCGGTTATCTTGAACTAATTAGCAGCCGTGAGGGGCGCCGTCCGCCTATCACAAAAAAATTTGACTGTGTTAGCACATAAGTTGGTTCCGTTATCGGTTACGATCTCGTACGGAATACCGTGTCGGCAGATAATGTGTTTCAAGATGAAATTATGTACATGTGGTGAGTTACAAGATTGTAAAGTGTTAGTTTAAAAGTATTACTGAGTTGATGTGAATCGAGGGTTGTGTTGCCGATGTGGTAGGCACTGTTTGCACCTGCTTGGCCTTGATAGATGAGTATGATTCCACCTCAACCCATTTTGTAAAATAATCCATCATCACCAGCATGTACCTATGCTTATTTTTGGCAACTGGGAAAGGGCCTATGACATTCATTCTCCATTTCATGAACGGGTATGGATTTGCATATGCACTGAGTGGTTCGGCAGGCGTTTGGTTTATCGGTCCATGTCGCTGACATCTTTCGCACTTCTTAGCATATTCTTGATTTTCGAAAAGCATCGTTGGCCAATGGTGTTCGTGCTTCTTTATCCTCAGCGCCAAGTACCTCCCACTGGAATGGCTTCCTCCATCACCTTCAAGTAGCTCGGCTAGGACCTGTTGTACATCACCTCCTTGGATACTGCACAGCAAGATGCTTGATGCAGATCATTTGTAGAGATGTCCATTTATGATAGTGTATCTCGCCGCTTTTACTCGGAGGCGTTGTGCCTTCCACTTGTCGTCCAGTTATGTTTCTGAATATGATCTGAAATCTCGGTCCTCTAATCTGGCTCAGGGGTGTATGTTGTCCGTTGAAGGATACTAAATCGTTGATGGTGCTGATGCCATGTTAGCCAGGGAATTGGCAAGGTCATTCTCACCCCTCAGGATTTTGGTTAGCTTGAAACTTTCAAATTCGCCGGCTTTTTCTGGACTATCTGGTGATACTGGAGCATTCGGTCGTTCTTGATGGTGTACTCCCCACAGAACTGGCTGGTGGCAAGCTAGGAATCACAAAAAACATGTACCCTTTAAGCGCCGAGGTTCTTGCCGAGACACAGTCCAACAATAAGCGCTTTGTACTCTACCTCGTTGTTCGATGCATTGAATTGGAACTGAAAAGCTAGTTCAAGGACTTCTCCTGTTGGTGACTCTAGCCGAACGTATGCTCATGATCCTTCTTTTTGGCGAGAGCTATCTACCTAAACATTCCATGTTCCCAACTGAGGGACGTCATCGCCTTGCTGGGATGGTATCTCGGCTATAAAGTCGGCTAGGACCTGGGACTTAAAGTCGGGGCGACTTTGGTATTCCACATCGTATTCACTAAGTTCGACCACCCACTTGGTTAACCTGCCTGATTGATTTGGGCTGTTGAAAATAGTCCTTATGGGCTGGTTGGTGAGGAAGACGATGGTGTGTGATTGGAAATACGGTCTTAATTTTCTGGATACCGATATAACAGCGAGTGCGACTTTCTCGATGGTGGGGTATCGTACCTTGGCGATGTTCATTGACTTGCTTACGTAGAAGATTGGCTTATGTTCTCCTTTCTCCTCTCGTACTAGGACACTGCTGACTGCTACCTCGAATACTGTGACGTATAAGTAGAGGATTTCTCCTTCCTTGGGTTTAGCGAGAACGGGAGGTGTTGTAAGATATCATTTCATCTTGTGGAATGCGTCCTCGCACCTATGATTCCACTCAAATATTTTGTTTCCTTTTAGGATTTGGTAAAAGGGGAGGCTCTTGTCTGTTGACCGAGAGAAGAATCTATTGAGCGCTGCAATTTGGCCCGTAAGATTTTGTACTTCCTTATTGGTTTTTGGCGGTGATAGGTCGAGGATAACGGTGATCTGCCTTGGGTTCACCTTGATTCCTCTCCAAGTCACCAGGTACCCCAAGAATTCCCATGATGTTACCCCGAAAGTACACTTTGTCGGGTTCAGCTTTATTCCGTATGAGTTGAGCGTTTCGAAACATTTCTGCAAATGTGTGACGTGTTCTTTGGCATTGATTGATTTTACTAACATGTCGTTGATGTACACTTCCATGGTTTCCCGAGTTCATCTGAGAACATCTTGTTTACCAGCCGTTGATAAGTAGCTCCAGCATTCTTCAAACCGAAAGGCATGACCTTCTAGCAGTATGTTCCCTTGTCTGTGATAAAGGGGGGGGGGGGTTCTCCCAATATGCTGGATGAATTATAATCTGATTGTACCCTGGATTTTCGTCCATGAAAGATAGCAGTTCGTTCCCTACTGTTTCTTCGACCAGTCTGTCGATGTGCGGTAAGGGAAAGCTATCCTTCGCGCATGCTTTGTTGAGGTCGGTGAAATCTTCGCACACCCACCATTGCCATTTTTCTTTTTTACGACGACCCAATTGACCAACCAGTCGGTGTATTTAACCTCAGCGATTGATCCTGCATTCAGAAGCTTTATTACCTCGTCGTTTACTACCTAGGAACTTTTGATGCCTTTATAATAATAAACCCTTTACCAAAAAAGAAAAAATAATTAGTACTTCCTACTACAAGTTATTTTCTATAATGAATGTGTAATTTAGGTAAAGCAATATCATCTAAGTACACATAAAAAATTATAAATAGAAAAGTATCAATCTGGTATTTACCATTTTTTTGTGCACCAGTAAAGTTTTATTCATATTAAAAAGTCTTGTACGAGTTCTCGAAGAGCTAATTTTGCCGCACTATCGGCCCTCTCGTTTAGAATATATTTAACATACAATTAAGTCTGTTTAAAAAGTATAAATCTTGGTTTGGCCAACAACATTTACGAGTTCCTATTATAGTTTGTTGACGAGAACATGCATGTTGTAGATTTGTAGATGTATTCATTTAGAGCATCTCCAAAGAAGTCTCTAAAATTCCAAATATAGAGAATGTGGGTGCTCCAAAAGAAACTCTAAATCTCTAAATTTGGAAATTTGAATTGGAGATTCACTATTCATATATCTAAATGTAGAGATTTAAGTGTTTTTTATTTTATTTTAGTCCCTTGTTTTAGTTTTGATTCATAAATAATACTTTTAAGTTTTGTATTAATCGTTTTAGTACTATTATTTATGATTTACTTTAATTGTATATTTATTATTACATATTATATTTTTAAAACATATAAAATAAAAATATAATATTAAAATAGAAGAAATATCGAAGGTTGGTGTAACCGAAGGTTGTGGTTGCTTTTGATTCTTTTTTTGTATGATTCTTGCTTACTCATACTGGATATACTCACGAGTATTACTATCACCGATAGAGTCTAAATTTGTTAACAATATTTTATTTTCCTCTTCCATTTCTTTTAGCACTAATTTTCTTTCTTGATTTTGCAAACATAATTGAACTTCCAAACTTTTTTGAATTTCTCTTCAATTTTCCGGAATTTTCCTTCGATTATTTGGAAGTTCTCTTCAACTTTCTAGAATTTTTCTTTAACTTTCTAGAATTTCTTTTCAACTTTCCATAATTTCTCTTCAACTTTTTGGAATTTCCTTATCTTATACTTTTGATAACATTAGATTTGAATTTGGATTCATAACCGTTATTTGTATGTTTTTCTAATAGTTATGTAAATTGTAATATTTTATTAATAAAAATTATATTTAATAATTAAATGAAGGTTGTTTTTTAATTTATTTGTAAGTTTTATGATGTTATATAATTATGAATAAAATTATGGGCAATATTGCAATATACAAATTTATGATTCTTTAAATTTGAAGAATGCTTTTGGAGAGAAAACCATAATTCTCTAAATTTGAAGATTTTCATTCTCTAGATTTAGAGAACCCTTTTGAAAATGCTCTTAGAGCGGTAAATTGTGTGAAACTATGAGAGAAAGCTTAAAGAAGCCATTAAAGGATAAAACTTTACTTTGTATTTGATTCCTTAACTTTTCCAATTACAGAACATTACGTATATAGAAAAGACTAGACTTTTGACCTATACTACTAGTTCATCATTTGCACATGATTTCCATATTACTCGGAGAATCAAATTTGTTAAAAAGTAGAATTGGTGAATGAGCTGTCACAAATGTTTTATCTTTTCCTCTGCTTTTCAATGCTTCTGCGTAAAGTGCCATTGTAATAGAGAAAGAAGACTTGGTGGGCTTCATAAAGACTTGGGCTGAATGTTGTATCGATGGCCCAACTTCAGATTTTTGACTCTTTGCAGAAGCTTCTGATTGAAGTGGAGTATTTTGGTTAATACACCCCCTCAAGCTTGTGTGGGGAGGATAAGAGACACCAAGCTTGGATCTCAAGGCTGCAAATGGCTTATGAGGTAGTGACTTTGTAAAATATATGCTAGCTGCATAGAAGAAGAGATATGTTTGACAATGAGCTCACCAACAACAACCTTTTAACGCACATAGTGGTAATCAACTCCAAACTGTTTTGATCTTGAGTGTAGAGCTGGATTGGCTGATAGATAGACAACAGAGAGATTATCACATAATAGTTCCAGCAGCTTCTGTAGTGGAAATCCAATCTCTTTTAACAGAGACACAAGCCATACAATTTCTGAGGTTGCAAATGACATAACTCTATACTCAGCCTATGTTGAAGATTTGGAAATAGTTGGCTGTCTTTTTGCTGACCATGAGACAATATTGCTTCCTAGAAAGGTACAAAAACCACATGTGGATCATCTGGCTTCATAGCAACCTGTCCAATCACTGTCTGAGTATCAATGGAGAATAGAATCAGAGATATTATAAAGATTAATGTCCATTGTTGAAGTGCCTTTGAGAAATCTAAGGATGCGTTTGTGTAAGAGGAAATCGGACTTGGTTGGAGCATGCATTTTTTGACAAACAAAGTTCACTGCATACTGTATATCAGGTCTGGTAAGGGTGAGATATTGCATCTTTCCAGCTAGACTTCTAAAATAAGTTGGATCAGAAAATAATTCTTCATGTTCAGGTAAGTGATTCAGCTTGAGTGAAAGAGGAGTAGAGACTGGAGTACATTATTCATTCCTGCAGTAACCAATAAGTTGTCAGTATACTTTGCCTGACTTAAGAACAGTCCTTGAGAGTGAAAAGAGGCTTGCACACCCAGAAAGTAATGTAGAGTACCAAGGTCCTTCATCCTCAACTCAGAATTCAGTAAAACCATAAGCTTTTGTAGAAGAATGTCATTGTTACCAGTGAGAATCATATCGTCTACATACAGTAACAGAAACATAACATCATTTCCATTGATGTAGACAAACAAGGATGGGTCATAGAAGCTGCATTTGAAACCAGACTGTAACAAGAATGAACTAAACTTGTTGAACAATTCCCTTGGAGCCTGTTTTAGGCCATAGATTGCCTTTTTGAGTTTGAAAAGATGAGTAGGCCTCTTTGTATCTTCAATTCATGGAGGTTGTCTCATGTACATTATTTCTTGTAGTTCACCATGTAAGAATGCATTTTTCACATCTAGTTGTTTAATAGTCCATTTGTTAATGACTGATATGTGAAGAATGGACCTTATTGTAGCTGTCCTAACTACTGGACTGAATGTTTCAAAGTAATCAAACCCTTCTTCTTGTTCATACCCTTTAGCCACCAGCCTTGCCTTCAGTTTATCTAAAGTTCCATCTGCCTTTAGTTTGGTGCGATACACCCACTTGCAACCAAGAAGATTAACTGACTCATTTGGTGGAACTAGATCCCAAGTATCTGTTTCAAGAAGAGTGTTCATTTCCTCTTGCATTGCTTTATTCCATCATGCATATTTAAGATATGAATTGACAGATTTTGGCTCAGGATAATCGTCCTTAACTGTAATCAAAGCATATTTTGGATTAGCCTTGATTATACCTGATTTAGACCTTGTTGTCATTGGATGACCAGAACTTGATGCAGTTGCATTAATTGGAGAAGACTCGAGACTGTAAACTAAAGAATCATCTGAATCAAAGGTGGATGATGTATCAGTTGCATAAGCTTCTTCAACTGATTGAAATGTTGAGGATTCAGGTAAATTTTCAACTTGTTGGTCATTGTTGAAAAACTATGTGTTTTGAACTGGTGGTAACTGTGGCTGCAGCCTTACTGGAATGTCTTCTGTATTAACATCAACTGCACTTGAAGGGACTGGTAAGCTATCAAATCTCTAAGCTGATTAAAGTGGTGAATTAGCTGCTAGTAATAAATATTTGTAGATGTCTGAATAGG
>OVBE01014592.1:0-11983 GCA_900406425.1 Iberis pinnata | reverse complement strand
CTCCAAAACTCCAATCCACCTTTTTGCGACAAACTCCACATTGCTTACCGTCGAGTTGAAGCTCATAAGTGCCAAAAACACGGTGATCATGACGATTGATTTCTATGACTCGTGGCAAGTCAATACATTCTTGATGTACCATGAAGTTACATGTAAGACAAACATAAGGATTACGTTCACCAACCATCCCACAAGCATTACAAGTGAATGAGACTTTTGTGGCCATGAGGGTGAATGTATGGTTGTGACTCTTTGGTTGATAGATAGTAAGTGGTGGCGGATTCTTCCAACAGACCGGATCTATGCTAAAATTACATAGGGGACAATCATAAGCCGGACCACTAAGTTCTTTAAGACAAATATGGCATCTACCGTCTGGATGTTGAATTGATTCGGCATAAACAAGTTTGAGAGGATGTCTAGTGTGACATGGATAGTTGATGACTTGTGGGAAGTTGATACATTGCAAATGCGCATTAAAATTGCATAGGTAACAGTAAATACCATTGCCATCTCCTTGACCGCATCCATCGCATTTTTTTGATATGGTATGAACCAAATCTGTGAAATTTAAAGGATGATTGCAAAGAATCCCCACTTTAACCTGAATATCACACAAGTTTGTAGTTTGGATCTCTTAAACAAGTGTGGGTGCATACTTTTGGTTCTCTCACCGCATTAAGCATTACAAGTTGAATTGTAGAGAAAATTATGAAAAATAACTTAAAATATTTTGGGTATTTAGAAAAAAATAATCTGTAATATATCACTTAAAAAACTAACAATTTGTCGCATTTTTGCTCATAAAGTATTAGAAATGGGCGACAAATCTATGAAAGTATGTACCATATTTAGCGACTAAAAGAAGTTTGCGAAATTTTTTGTATTGTATATTATTTTTCTTAGCAGATTTTTGCTGAACCGACGGATAACTTTTCTATTTTTCACATTACTGTTAATATGTTTAGTTATTTTTTATTTCCTAAAAATTTTAAGTTATTTTTTCAACACTTTAGTTATAATAGTGGTTCCTTTTTTATTTTCTAAAAAAAAAAATCACATTTTTATCTTTAAAGTATAATTTTCAATTACTTTGCACCTTGAAATTTTTGTATTAACCAAACTTTTAAACTAAAAAAATTTACAAAATAAAATATAAAACTTGTTATTTTCTATACATAATGTCACGTCATCATACCACCTTATTATTATTTTTATTAATCTTTTATAGTTACATAATGTCATGTAATCATGGCGCATCGTCACTTTTATAACAGTGCATAGAAAATAACGAATTTTAGAAATTTTTTGTACAACGTTATAGCTTGAAAATTTAACATGTTGGATTAAAGTGTCAAAAATTTAAAAATTTAAATATTATCAATTAAAAATGCAATTTTCTTTTCTTTTGTTAAAGTAGTAGTCTATGTGACAAAACAAAATAGAGAAAAAGAAAAATAGTGGTTCCTTTTCTCTGTGTTTTTGTTTGTCAAAATTTAGATTCCATAGAAGTTACTGTTTTGGTCGAGTATACCTTACTTATCGATGCATCTTTGTATTTCATGTTAAGAACTATTTTTAAAGAAAATTCCTGAATGATAATTTGATTTTTAATCCTGATTACATGTGGTCTCCCTGAATCCTGACGCCTTTATTTCATAGTTTTAAACAGCTTTTATTTACCGTTTTGATTCGTTTACAAACAATCTTATTATTCTGTTTTAGCTTGATTTGAAAATGAAACTGAATCATGTACATTCTGGTCTCTGTGGATTCGATACCTAGTTTTGCTACATTGAACTGTGCAGTAATAGTTTATGATTAAATTCTAGACCTATCAGAATTTTGGCGCCATTGTCGGGAACCAATAGTGTCTTTTTAGTTTTTTTATTAGAATCGAGTCTAAAATTTTTTTATTTATTTTTCAGTACTCATCTAGTTCTTTCTATTTTTTTGTTTTACAGGTGTATGATCAGAAGATCTGAAAAATCTTCTGAAGTGCTAAACCACAGTAACTCGGAACTTGCATGGATATAACGCTCAAACTGGAAAGCTAAGAAAGACGCAAACTCATCTAATCCAATGGCTGGTAACGTTGATCAAATCATTCCGGTCGGACTCGAAGCTCAAATCGATCCACCTCCTCATGGACTCAGTCAACTGATTAACTAAGTGAAAGGTGGTGATAACGGAAATCCAGTGCCACCAGGCCAACAAAGAGCTGATAACAACCAAGCTCCACAGGGGAATCCCAATCCTTAGAACATATATGAAATAAACTTTGTCTTGTATGGAGATCCAGAGAGAGTTGATCAGCTCAATGCTCAGAACCATCCTCTAGTTGGTTCATACAACAATCCTCAAGCATTTTATGCTAACAGGAATCCTATCCAGCTTGCTCAACCTCAGCGAAGGGAATACCAATTCCCTATTCAGCTTGTTCAGATGATCTGTAACAAGCAATTCAGTGGTTTACCAAACGAGCATCCAATGGATCACATTGACACTTTTAAGGACATCTGCAGCATTATTAAACTCAATGGAGTAACAAGCGATTTCATGCACTGCAGTTTGTTCCATCACTCTTAGCTGAAAGAGCACTTTGCTGGTTGAAGTCTCTACCTGCTGGATCCATAGTAACCTGGGATGATTGCAAAGCCAGGTTCATAAATCAGTTCTTTACTACTACCAGGACTAACACTTTGAGGAACAAGATCTCTTCTTTTGCAGAAAACTCAGTGGAATCATTCTATGAATCTTGGAGCGATTCAAAGAGGTGCTTCGTGATTGTCCACACCATGGTTTCTCATATATAAGTCTCCTCAATACCTTTTATAGAGGAATTGAACAAAAATACTAGCTATCCTTAGATACAACAAGCAATGGAGACTTTATGCAGAAACCTGTCCCATATGCTTATAGTTTAATAGAGAATCTAGCAGCTATCAATAACAGTCATTGCCCTAAGTTTGATCGCCGAACAAAGGTTCATGTATTGGCTGCTAACTCATAACTCTCATAGCTGAAAGGAGAATTCTCAGAGATGAAAAGACTAATCACTTAGCTTCTAAAAGGTCAAAATCAGAAATATGTTAGTGTTGTAGAGAATTCTGAGGTTGATTGCTTTGCAGTCCAAGAGCAAAATACTGTGGGAGTTGAGAAGGCAGTAAGTTACATCAATGGTCAAGGTTAAAGGGTGTACAACCAAGGGTATAATCAGGTCTTTAACAAGAATCATCCCAATCTATCTTGGAAAAATACTAATGTTGAAAAACCTCAAGATCAACATTATCCACCGTAACAAAAGAAACTCCAATTCAGGCGGTTTTCAGCAAACCTCTCCGCCTGCATTTCAACAAGCTCAACCTCAATAAAGTAGTTCAGTAGAGATGATGTTTAAGAAACTTCCGGAAGGACTGCAACAGTTCCAAACAGTATTCCAAGCATAAGTGAAAGAGCTGAATCAAAAGTTTGGTGCACTATCAACACATGTGAAGCATTTGGATGTACAAGTTGCTCAGACCTTTGAAGTTGTGAAAAGACAAGCTGGTGTCTTTCGTGGAAAAGCTGAGGATAATCCTAAAGCTTATTGTAAGTCTTTAGTTGGTAATTTAGAAGAAGAAGCTAGTAATTTGGTAGAAGATGTAGATTTTGAGAAATTGGAAAAAGATGCAGAGAAAACTGCCCGATCGAGCATCCCTTGCCCGATCGGGCAAACCGGTTTTGAAGGAGGCAATCAATCGGGTGATCCATTCCCAATCAAACGAAGCTGTGCAAAATTTCCAGGGACTTTCAATCGATTGAACACATCACTTGCCCAATTGATCACTGAATCCGGACAGAAATTAGAGAAATATGCCCGATCAGGCACTACTTTCCCTATCGAGCAAACGCACCTGGAATCGAAACTTCCTCTAAATACTTACAAACCCAGAGTTCTTTACCCGGTACAAACTACAAAGCTTAAATTGGAGTTTGAAGATGGTGAGATGATTGGGAAGCCACCAAATCCACTTAGGAAGCTTCATAAGATACAAGACCCAGGGGAATTCTTAGTTCCTTGTTCGATCAATGGAGTGGAATTTACAGATTATCTCTATGATAATGGAGCTAATATGAGCGTTATGTCGATGAATGTTGCAGAACGATTGGGACTATCAGGTACCAAACCATCTCACATGACTTTCATGCTTGCTAATGATTCTACTGTCTCTTCCAGTAACTTTATCTCGGACCTATTGGTACAAGTTGGTAATTATCTCATCCCTATTGATTTCCACATCTTGGAGACGAATGAGCATCCACATGAACCTTTGATTCTTGGGAGACCCTTTCTTGCAACCATAGGAGCTGTTGTGGATCTACCCAATCGGCGTATTTCTCTGAAAACATCAAGAAGCGGGTTTTCTATCCAGGGATTCCTTCAAAAGGGATATTCAAGCTAACTATGGTGAAAGAGGAAGAGATGAAGCATGGAGTTCATATAGAACCAGAACCTAGTGTGTAATTGCTGAAGCCTTACAAAAAGAGCCTCAATTTTCAACAAGGAATGGCAATCATAAGGTTAAGGAGAAGGTGAAAGTTGATTCAAAGAAGGTAAAGAAAGAGTCTCAAGTAGCTTTGATCCCTCAAGCAATAGTTGAGGATACAATTGAGTATAAGGTGAAAAGCAAGGGGTTCTCAAAATCCTTCTCGAAGTTTAGAGTTTTACTCACCCCGGAGTTCAAAGAGAAAGGGATTGATATTGAAAAAGATGTGATGGGTAAGGTTCTGAAGCTAAAGATGTTTGGTTTTGGAGCTTGTTATGGAACATCGCTGGATGTTGATTCCATTCCCACCTAGAGGTAATTACCGTCAAGTTAAATGACATTAAACAAAGCGCTGAGTGGGAGGCAACCCATTATTTAGAGTCTAATTTAGCTGTTTTTCAATTTTGAGTCAGTCCTAACTTACTTATGTTTAGTTTTGAGTTTAAAAGTTTTTCAAGTTATTACTGGTGAATATTCTTCAAAGACATTCTGGGTTATCCTTATCTATTTTCATTACTCATCTTTCTTACTTGAACTGCTGGTTATTTGGATGGTTTCTCTCTTGATTCTTGCTAATTCTGATTAGTATTGCTTAGATCATTGCTCACCATTCACCATCTTTCTTGTCTTTTGACTTGAATTGATTTTAGATTCATGATTGATTGTTTTTTCTCATTAAGTAATTCTTGATTCTTGCTAATTATAATTAGTGCTGCTTGATCATTGCTCTTTACTTACCAATTGATTGTATGATACTGGAATGATTGCTGTTAGCTGTTTTGAATGATGCCTCTTATATATGATTCTTGCTGATTTTAGATTAGTATTGCTCGATCATAATGTCTTCAATGGTTTCTCTTGCAATTGATTCTTGTTAGTGTTTAAGCTATCATTTCTCAATCGTTGGTCAACCATTGCTCACACTTCTCTTGACTGTTTGTTATTTTTCCAGGCATAGAAAAGGAGGCAAAGGAGTTAAGAACATATTTGAGAGCAATTCACCTTTAGTATATCTCTTTCCCTTGAACTCATATAGTATATATTATCTACTATCACCCATTACTGATTTTTCTATTGATTTTGGTTACTTCTATACCTTCTTTTAGATTTATTTTCACATAGGGACAGTGTGAAGTAAGTCTAGGGAGGGTGTAATGATACTAACTATGTTTTGTCTTTTTGGTAAAAAATTTCAAATTTTTCGTTTTTAATCTAGATGAGTCTATCGAGTCGAAGGAACCATGATCAAATTCGATGATGATAAATAGCCAAATGTGGGTGTGATTTTCGATTTTTTGGATTACTGACTTAGATTAATTGCTGAGATTAGGATTGGAACCCCATTACTGATTGATTTGTTTCTGAAAGTTCTAGTCTTTTGAGTTATTGATGAATTGATGCTAGCTCTGCCATGATAGACCTTAATTTAAATATGAATTATTCTTGCTTATGGTGTTGATATACTATGAGAATTAGGTATCTTGCTCTTTAGTGTTTTGTAAAGCCGACAAGTTCTTTCAGTACGATCCAAGTCCTTTATCTCTCTCCCTTCAGAAAATAAAAAATGGTTCAGAAAAAGAGTTGAAAGCGTGACCTAGAAGTCCGTAGTCATTGTTGGGGTGCTAAACAAAAAAAAGTAAGAAAGAAAAGAAAAAAAAAACGCAGAAAAGTGCGACAATAAAAAAAAAGAAGAAAAGAAAATGCAGAAAAGTGTGAAAAAAATAGAAAAAGAAGTGAGAAAAGGAGAAAAAGGATCAGGACCGGAAGTCGGTTGATCCTCTGTTTGGTATAGGCATTTCGATAGAAGAGGTACTTGAGTAATTTGATTGATATACCATAGGTGAGAATCCATGTATCTGAACTTAATTGAATTTAAAGAGATAGTTGATATGATTTGATACTTGATTGATTTGAGATTTAGAGTAGGAAACATGTTATAATTTTAGTGGTGGTAAACAATTAAATCAAAGGGGTTGTTTGAGATTGGTATCTTTTGGATTTGAAACTATGCTTATGGTTTTTGAGATTTTGTGAGTTTCTGTGTGGTCCATTTCAAACCTCTTCTCTAGATTGAATCTTGCTTTACTTGAGGACAAGCAAAGATCTAAGTCTGGAGAAGTTGATATTACTCGGTTTTAATGCATAATAATGGGAATTTAGGTTTGCTATTCTACATTATTCCGAGTGTTTTCCTTGCATATTTGGTAGAATTTCATGATTCTAGGTGTTCGGGTCGTATTGGAGCGAAATGATGCATTTCAGGAGATTTCAGAAGATTTCAGAAGATTTCAGAAATTGCAGACAGAAGTGCACAATCGGGCACATTATAAGATCGATCGAGCACAATGTATTACGAGATGCACGATCGGGAAACATAGTTGCTCGTTCGGGAAAAATTTCCAGGAAAAATCCAGAGACCAAGATCGATCGGGCAAAGTAGAAAGTTCGGGCTGTTTCATGAGATGCTCGATCGGGAAACCATATGCCTGATCGAGCACATCCCCCGAGAAAAATATGAAGTTTTCTAATTTTGCAAATCAAGTCCTCAATCCTATCAAGTTTTCCTATTTTTAATTATTTTCCTTTTAGCCTATAAATACACTATGTATTAGGTTTTTAGAATGAAGCTTTATTTTATTTTCTGAGAGAATTACTGAGGGAGAGGAGATTCAACCTTGTATTTGGAGAATATTTCTGAACCCTTTTATAGTATCTCTATTTATTATATTATGTGTTCTTCAAAGATGTTGATTTGTGATTAGAATAGCTAACTAGTTCATTGAATTTAGAATAGCTAACTAGTCTAGACGAATGAGTGTTCTTGCTTGGGAGAGTATTGCCTTGAATGCTTGTGAAAAATTAAATCTGAACTGTATTGCATGATCAGTTATTTAAAAAACGACGAGAGTTTGTCTCTGATAATTTGAGCATAGGGTTTAATACTCCGAGAGGAGATTATTCCATCTTTGTCTTTCATGTTGAGAACTATTTTCAAAGAAAATCCTTGAATGATAATTTGACTTTTAATCCTGATTACATGTGGTTTTCCTCAATCCTGACGCCTTTATTTCATAGTTTTAAACCAATTTTAATTTACTGTTTTGTTGCGTTTACAAACAATCTTATTATTCTGCTTTAGCTTGATTTGAAACGAAACTGAATCGTGTATTTTCTGGTCTCTGTGGATTTGATACCTAGCTTTGCTACATTGAACTGTTCTATGCAGTAATAGTTTATGATTAAATTCTAGACCTATCAACAATATCGGTTGATAATCCGTCAGTTTAGCCCCTTTATTGACGAAAAACCGACGAATATGTATGTCGGTTTCGCCGTGTTTTCT
This sequence comes from Iberis pinnata, assembly GCA_900406425.1. Taxonomy (NCBI): domain Eukaryota; kingdom Viridiplantae; phylum Streptophyta; class Magnoliopsida; order Brassicales; family Brassicaceae; genus Iberis; species Iberis pinnata. The sequence goes on along the minus strand of OVBE01014592.1, from coordinate 4,111 downwards.
TGTATTGTAAGTAGTTCATCTCGCCAAGTACACATTTGATGTGAAGAGTGACCCCATAATCCTCACAACCATAAATTATTGTATAGAGCATCCAAAAACGTTGGACCGACACTCACTATAATACCATACACTTGAAACATTTTGAGACATTTTGCAGCAACAATTATCTTAGGACAAAGTCTAACTTATCTAGGAATATCGCAATAATTATAAGGGCAATACATCCCCTAACACATGAGTCGTTCAAGTGTTTAATCGCATTAAGCTGTTTCACTATACTCCTAATTTTCTATCAAGTTATGTTTAACTCGCTTATCTTTTGTTTTATTAAATCAGGTATTTTGTACCTTGAACTCTCTAATTGCACATCTGGATATGTCCAATGTTGCTCACTCTTTATAATCGTTTAGATTAAAGAAGAAATTGTTGCACAAAAAAGAAGAACATACCTAACTTGCAACGAATTATTTACTAACTTTCTATTTTTATGAACTTTCGAGATAACAAACAAAAGCTTTACAATCACCACACTGCAATAACTTTTTTTCCATTCTTCTTTCAATGGCCTACCTTTTTTCTTATTAATAATTTATTTCATAATTGGTAAGATATAATAAATTAATTTAAATTAAATGTATGTAACAAAACAGTTAGAAAACTATATAAAATATTATTTTTTAAAAAAAATTATAAAGTAATTAATACACTAATGATAACAAAAAATGGCAAAGATTATATATTTTTAAAGTTATGTCTCTATATATTTAAACAAGTAACAAATATTACCCCTAATTTCATTAACCGCACATCTTAAATATTTGGTGAGAAATAATAATATATATTATTAATAAAATAAGTGAAATTATAGACACTACACAAGTCTAATATAACATTCAAAAATTAACTTTTATAATATCTAACCGGTTGATTATTTTCACAAAAAACGTATTTGGACTCGGTTAAAAAAAACCACTATTCGTTAATTAATTAATTTTCTTGTAACTTACATATTTTTGACAAAAAAACCTATCAAATGAAAAAATTGTCTTTCTTTTAGATTATTATCCCTGTTACTATTAAAAAATTTATAAGTCTTTTTTAAAATATCAAAACCAATAGATACCTACCCTACATAAAAAATAAATATAATACTATATGCAAATTTTTTGCAATTTTTTTTATATAAAAAATATTTTTTTTCTAAAACAACGATTATAAATGTAACTAATAAACAAAAAAATAACAAAAATATTTTTTAGACTTCTCATCTTAAGGCAAATAAAACATCTAATTCATTTTAATAACGGAAAGGTAAATAAGTATGCATGAATATATATTATATGGAAAACAATATTTACCACTTTTTTAATAATGATATTTATGAAAATCGTTTATAAATATAAAATAAAAAGTTTCATAATGATGTTTATAAATGTAAAATTTGCTTACTTGTATAATTTTAATAAACAATGCAACAAAACAAAACTTTTGATTAAAAGAATTACTTTTTTTTCTATACAAAAAACATGAAATTCAAAGAAAATATAAACATCTATAGAAATACAACTAACCATCTTTATTTTTTTTTATAAAAAATGTGAATTTTTTATAATCATCATAATTAAAAAAAATACCTCTAAGTTGAGATGAGTAATTATTATAGTTTAAGTAGAGAGGAGAATAAGAAAATTTCGAGAAAGAACGTTTAGCCATAATTTCTTAATTAACAAATGAACTACAATTAACTATTTATATATGAATGAAAAGACACAACTTAAAAGTCACAACTATTCAAAGGCACCTCTTCCTTTTTTGGATAACTGCATGATAGTATTAAAATATAAAAATAATTTGATAAAATTAAATATATCTTATTCATGTCTTTAATTGAAATTTAATCTTATTAAGAGAAGATGTGTTTTTGGTGGGGTTGTGTTTTTATTCATGTCTTTTCACATTTTCATTTTGTTTTTCATTTGTAACTACTTTTTAAGGTATGATATTCCATATTTAAATTTTTAATTAGAATGAAATTTAATACTATTAAGGGAAGAGGTGTTTTTGGAGGAGGTTATGGTTTTATTCATGTCTTTTTATTAAGAAAAGATGTGTATTTTATGTAGGTTGTTGTTTTATTCATCTCTTTTCATAATGTCATTTATACTTTATCATTTCACATACCTTTACTACAAAAAATATCGAAAACGAGACAGACAAATCCGTCACGAATGAGCATTACTTACGGATTCGTGACGGATTACATCCGTCACTAATTAATCCGTAGGAAATCCGTCAATATATATCCGTCATTGAATCCGTCAGTAGAGATAAACTGGTAGGGGTATTTACTAACAGAAATTATCCGACAGCAATTCATGACGAATTCCTGTCGGATTTTATATTTTAAAATATAAAAAACTAATTATTAATTAAACAATTTTGGTTTAATTATATATTAATTTATTAATTAATAATTATTAATAATTAAAATATAAATAAAATTATAAAAATGATCATAAAACTAAAATTTGAAAATATTAACAAAACCTATCTGGAAACAACGATAAGATTTAAAAAAAAAAACTAAAATAAACTACTGAGGTTGTGGCGGCAGCGGGAATCGATACGCCATATGCGCCATGTAAGAATCCATACTTGCCTTGATCCGCTCTTCCATTTGACGGTTCATCTCATCATGTTGCGCTCTGAATTGGGCGGCGAGGCGTTCTTCATGCTCTTGTTGCGCGGCCCGCATCAAAAGCATCTCATACTGCATCGCCTCCATTGCCGCATCCTTCTGTCGTATCTCCTCCTCCCAATAGGAACTCCTCGATCGATATGATCCCGAGAAATAGTAGGTGGCCATGATCTCGAGCCCTAGTGCGTGCGCCTTATGTTTCTTCCTAACCTGCAATAAACAAAAAACAAAATTTTATGTTACAACAATCTAAACCAAATTGTTACAACAAATTAAACAAAAAAATAAACAAACTAACATACCTGAGATGCAATCTCAAACTGTCTATCAAGCGGGAGTGAGTCAACGGACTCCTGAGATGCCCGCTCCTGGATATGTCGTTATGTGTTCTGGACCACCTCGCGAACAACCGGATCCTGTAACTCACATGTCGTCTTGTTCGTGTGCAAGTCCTCCATAAGCTCGATCGGGCTTGGTCGGTGTCCAGTCTCACACTCGTAATTTAAATTTAAGAATCAAATTAGAATTGAATATACAATATATTAAGTTTGGTATATTTTTAAATTGACTTACGATCTCATCGGCTCGAGTGAACACACTCTTCGAACCGGTGTTCTTAGTCGCTATACCATTGCCGTCTCGAGTACTCATCCGGTTGCCCATGTTCGTCGACGACTTGTTTTTGGTCTTCTCTTCTTCCCAATAGCTGAGGAATCCTTGTAAGACTTCTTCAGGCATCATGTTATGCTTCTTTCCGTCCGTGTACCAACTCGTCTTCCAAGCATACACGTGCTGAGTGTACGTCTTCCCCGCTCGTACAAAAAACTCCCTCCTGACCTCTCGGGTCATATGAGGTTCCCAGTTGAACTCTTGCTATAAAGTTCAAAAGGTTTATGTTAGTAACCATTTTTATACTTTAAGTTTGCTAATATTTATTTGTCTTACCGCAAAACAATAAAACCAGTACTCCTGATCTGCGGGTGTCATATCTCTGATAGTCTTATAGTCGAATTTCAGAAGTCCTTGCATCAAAAGCTTGATGCACTTCGTAATCCCATTTTCCGACTGCAGGAACCACGTCATCCCATCACGTCCCGACGGGTGCAATCGAGGCAATCTCTCCCGTCCCGGCTGGACAAGGAGGTCCTCTATAGACATCCGCTCCTTGGGACGCGGATGTGCTTCGGGTTTCTGCGTCTCAGACACCCGAGTACCAGTCGGAGACCGTTCCGAAGGTCGCGACGACTGACCAATATCAGTCGCATGGAATCTAGCATACGGTCTGAAATGTCGATAATTAAAATTTATCAGAAATTTATTTTTAATAATTATAATTATTACTTATATTTATATCTATAATTATAATTATAATTATAATTATAATTATAATTTTAAATATTTAAATAGTTATTT